>PNEQ01031419.1:0-34223 GCA_003012365.1 Medauroidea extradentata
ACTACCACCACTACTACTACTACTACTACTACTACTACTGCTACTACTACTACTACTACCACTACTACCACCACTACTACCACCACTACTACCACCACCACTACTACTACCACTACCACTACCACCACTACTACTACCACTACTACCACCACTACTACCACCACTACTACCACCACTACTACCACCACTACTACTACTACTACTACTACTACTACTACTACTACTGCTGCTGCTGCTACTACTACTACTACTACTACTACTACTACTACTACTACTACTACTACTACTACTACTACTACTACATGTTCTTATTAACTATGTTACCTCCAGAATCTGACACACTTATTAAGTAACCTGAAATTTTTCTAACTTGCTGGGATTCGAACCCACGACCTTACAATAACCAGGCAGAAACTCTAACCATTGTACCACACTAACAATTTATGAGTAACTGAGTTCCATGCAATGGTAAGACATCAACTATATAAGAGACAACTTTTGTATTTGACATCCTGATTTTTGAGAAGTTTATAAGTTACATTATGGGGGAAAATATTTTACTCTGTAGAAATAAATAACTTTAAAGGTACGTGCCCCCTAGTGCGAAACACAGAGAACAGGTGCGATTTTTTCAGCTTTGATGAAGCAAGGAGAATATAAGATGTGTGTGGCCATTGAGTGGGGTAGGCTAGAAGGGTATGTTCTAAGGAAAGGGAGGGGGCAGGAGAGACTACAGGAGTATGCTTAAGACAGGGCAGGGGAATATCATAAGGAGAGTGGGGTTATGACAGGGAGGGGTATGTCATAAGGGTAGAGATAGGCTAGTACTAGCATAGGGTGCTGGAGAGGGGGCAGACATCCACTTCCCCCTCATGATGTTCAGGCATAACTTGTACCAATATGGTCCATTCCCCTCACTACCTCTCCCCCATCACTCCCCTGCCAAACCCCTTCTAGGGCGGTGCTGAAGCCCTCAGATAATCACAGACCTCATGGCACTTAGGTGCTATTCGTTCCAAAAGACCCCAGCAACCAATCCCAGCCAAGGACACACCCTCCAAATGGCCTTGTAGGCCAATAGCTGTGCTTAGCTTCTATTACCTTAGCTTGTCTTGTCTTCTTTTCGTTTTGCACCATTGTACATGCACAAAGTATAGAGTTAACGTGAATTTTATCGAGTTTGGTAGTCAATGTCGTAATTTTTTTATACAGGACGACCAATAGGTATTCGTAACCAAACCTTTGAAGCTGTTTTCAAATATTTCATCAGTTTTTCTACACTTCACATTTTCTAAGTGACGTGTACAGAAATCGCAACGTTAGCATGAAATAGAACAAGTTTGTTCGTCATTGCTGTAAATGTTTGTAGCAGAGGAAGTAAAATATGAGTTATTGATATTTTAATGCTGATTTCAAATTTTCTAACATCTAACACCACACAGCTTTTAAAATACATGTACGCGTAGTACGTCATTAACTGACGATTACGCACTACGATAAGTAGTAAATGTTATACAGATATTTATTTATCACAAGTCGTACAATAGGAATTAGTCTCAAAAGTTTTCGTGCGGATTTAAAATATACAGTTATTGTTTTTTTTATGTCACATTGTTTTTTGTGGTAAAACAGGCGAGGTAAATTACAAAATTAGAGTAAAGTGCCTGTAGTAGGCATACATAAAATGTAGTACATATGGTAAGCGAAGTAACAATAACATAATGTGGAACAAAAACATTCATCATTAGTGTATAGTAGAAATATAAGAGCCTCTTCCAATTCGAGCATCACTGAATACATTATGTAACATTTGAAAATTTTATGGCGAAAATGATCCACATGCTCGACACTCACTGTGTCCTGACAACTGCAAACAAATAAACGTGTATGTAATGAAACTTTGTAAATTTACAAGCATATATTACCTGAAATGTAGTACTCGTTTTTTCCTACTCTAGTGTCCAGCAGAAACCGCAGAGTATGCATCCACTCCCTCTTTTCTGATATTGTTTTTCCTTGACAGATATTTGCTGGTTACAGAATCCTCTTGCTCATAACTTACGTCAATGAGACAGGATAGAAACCCAGGTGGGGGTGCAGGAAATTAATTTTTTGGTGTACATTAGCTTATTTTTTGTATGATTTAGAAAGATTACTCACAATGTCACTATACATGGGGGACCTATGTTAATACATTTAGCACAGCACTTTTCAGAATTTCCAAGTGTACTCTGCAAGTCCTCGAAATGTCCATCTAACAACAAAGTTCTAATTTGTGGATCATAAAATGTCTTCCTTACTTTTAGTTCACTAACATGAGGAAACTTCTCTTACAAATATAGTAACCCAGAACCATTCTTATCCATAGCCATATTAGAATTATAGAAACGTCCTAGTCTGATGTACAATGGTGGCAAAATAATCGTGTAGAAGTTAATTAACAAGTTCAGGATGTCAAAAAATTGTTGGTCATTGCACTACTAATTTGCACTTTGGCTATTCACTTTTGATATAATTGTTTACCCGTTCCTACTGTCCCATTTACACAAGAAACATATACATTTAGTATAGCCAAGCTGCAAACCAGGTTAACAGCACAATTACATTAAAAGCACAAAACAGTCCAATGGTACTTGTCATACTAAAATTTTTTCAACAGCGTATTCATATTTTCGTATGATTCCTTCATGCTAGTTGAATGAGTTATCATTGCTTAGTTATATTTATTGCCAATTTGCTAGAGGACAACATTCAGTCTGGATTTCGAAGGATCAATGAAGAGTACTCTAAAGTTGTGTGTTCATGACTAAATGCATCAATCAAAACACTAACATCATTGCAGTACACTAACACACCATCTTCAGAGAATTAATTTAGAATTTTTCGTGGCGGTTGCGAAAGTAATATACTTTCGTACCTATATGTAGGATAGTCCAAATTTGAGACGAGTTACCAAAAAACGCTGCTGATTTTTTGGACGTGTTCAGATCACAGGCAAGGTCATTTAATTCACCTTGAGCTCATCAGGTGAGGTTGGTTGAATAGTGAACTTGCCTCGAAAGTTTAATCTTCTTCCACTTGCTGAATTACCCTATCGCAATTATGCTGACATTCATATACTACCGATACATGTGTTGGGGGTTGTGGAACAATAAATCCTTACTCTGTGGCGCAGGTACGATAGTAGACGACATCTCAGGGTACTTTACTGTGTGCTTTGATTTACTACCTATTCATTTAACGATGCAAAACAGAATAAACATCTTAAGGTTCACTCCACACCATGGGAATCGCAAATGCCATGTGGCGATCACCCTTGGCCCAATCCGTCAGATATTACACACAGGTTGAACATCAACCACGAGAAGCAAAGTTCTTATCTTGATTACATACTTCAATCACCAAAAAATACTGTTTATAAAGTTTTCTAATCATTGGTGTAATGCACACATGTAGCAGAAGCTATCCGGATCGTTTACGCAATTTCTAGACATATTTAAGACACAACAGAACTACATCGTACATAAATAAACTTTTGGTCCAAACTGGAGAAATCAAAACGAACAAGAAACATACGGTTACACAGCGAATGTCTCAAGCACACATTGAAGCAGCATGACCTGTTGAAACAAGTCTGTACCTGCAGTGAGTCATCCTGTGGAAAGTTCTATATTATTAGATTTCATGTATTCCACTTGCATTTTCTAAGCTTTCAAGATAAAGAAAATATGAGCTAGACCAAATGATTATGGACTTTTGTTTGTGTTTAAGAAACAAATAATGTCTACTTCTTTTGAATGTTTACTTCATTCTATGTAATATTAAATACAGAACATTTTTCGGATCCTCATTAAGAGGCTTAGGCTTATACAAAGACGCATGAACGGTGTTGTAACGTGTGGCACCTGCACTTTTCTATGCTAAACATTTAAACTTATTAACAATATGTTTATTTACGAAAATAACGTACGGTTTAACTAGGCTTCTATCATTTTAAAAATGCAACAAATTTATTAGAACTATGGTTTTGAGGCTCCTCGAAATGCCTAAACCTGGCTTCTTATGGACAGCTGTAACAGTAAAAACACCAGCGGGATTCGTAAAACACAATGTTGGAAGCTTGTGTTGTACTTTGCTACAAACTTTCCACAAACAAAACTATAGGGTCGCCGCTTTAAGTCCCTTAGGAATAAGAGTAGTACAAAACATTGCAAGCCAGTTTGGCGCGCCGCGAATATAAGAGATGCTGTAGCGTGGAGTGTGGAAAGCTGAACCTTATCGCTTTACTGACCCCGCGCATCAACGCGAAAAACTATATCCTGTGTAAGGTTCTCTGAATAGTGTTGTGAGCCGCGATTATCTTGCGAGCGGTGTAAGACGATACAGTGGCGGCACAACTAAGGGTCCTCCGTGTGCATTGTATGGTTCATGTCACACTTTTTGGCGCAGCAGCAGTCACTGGCATGCCTATCTCGGTTTTCGTAAAGTCTCAGATAACAAACGATATCATGGCCTAGAGTTTTCCTGTGTGTGCTCTCTTCTGCTGGACGGTGCGTTGACCCTGATGCGGCATGCTCCAAGGAGCATTGAGATAAAGATTTGCCACGAAACTTCTGGACTTTTAATTGACAGTTCTAAAGAGATCTGTGCCAGAGACAGGAAGATTTTGGCCGGCAAGCATCTGGTGTGAGCCGTGGTGATAGTGACGGGTTACGAGAAGTATTCAAGAGTGATCAGCGAGATTGATTGTGGGAAGGAGTAGTGCGACGAGGGAGTTCCGGGACTTCAATAAGACCATCGGCGTGTCCCTAGTTAGGACATTGGGTCTACCTTTTGTGAGTGGTCATAGAGACTTTCATGAACAGAGGACTTGAATAGAGGACTGAGATTTTGTTATTAAGATTTAATAACTTCCTGTTTACTATCAACCTCTAACACACTGGTGACTTTTACAAAATCATTTATTCAATAATGGTTAATCATTAGTAACTTACGGACATTTTTGATGTAGGTAATTGTAACTAAATTTGGGTTCATTTTATTTATTTTCTTTTTTTAATTAAAATCCTCCATCCCTAAGCGTGCCATGTCCTAACTTGTAACAATATGAAAGGTGTAACTGACTAACATTAGTAAATATATAGTAAACATGACTCAGACTAATTAAAAAAAACCTTTTCGATCAGGAAAACCTAATATACTTAAAACCAATTCTTCTGAGTTTCCATTGCTCTTCTTGTACAAACAAATTAAGGAGTTTACCTTATTTACTTCTCAACTTGGTGAAAACGACATTTATGTAGGCTACATGTTACTTAAAAACTGCGTCACATATTGAAAAACTTATATTTTAGTTTTAAGGATAGGCTTGTACCAGCAGAGTATTCAGTTCTTGTTTGTCGTCTAGTTTGTAATAGCAGCTGTATATGTCAACAGAACTCCGATAAATCTGTAAACGTACAAAACACGCAAGGCATAATTGAAATCAGCGTTGACTGTTCTGTTTGCACAAATTATTTTCCTTCCTGTTAAAAAAATTACGACATTAACTCCTAAACTTGATACATTTCACGTCAATGTTTAATATTTTCAGTACCTGTCACTAAAAAAAACAGTAAAAGGTGTTGCAAAACTGATTACATATAAATCAGTATGAGAAGCTATGTTAGGAACCTGTTGTCGTTCTTGTGTTTAAAAAATAAGAGCTTTGACTACCCAAATATACCAATTTAATGTTATTTTCCAGTTTTCTGTATTTGTCACCAAAAACTGTTGATGATGGAGGTAAAATGTTGCTTAATTCCTCCTCTTTACACAATGCTCTTTTCTTGCCTGTGTGGATGATGTATAGCTCGCCACATGACCAGCAGAGATCGACCAATAGGGTCATTTGTTTCATGCCAGACACTCTCGAAAATTAGAAGTAGTCTATTTACTAGCACAGGTCCATCATTCAAGGATATCATCTGAAGAAAATTTATTTTAAAATAACCATCTTCCGCGTGTTTTGAATATATTTTGCGTCGTGTAAATAACTGCTGTAAGAAAAAAAAAGAAATTCTTTTGGAAATCAAGTTAATCAGAAAAACATCTACATTTACGGCGAATTTTAAGAACACTTCCCAATAATGCATTATAAACAACGTGTTGCTATAAGCAATTTCACAACGTTTCTATAAACTTTAAAAGGAACTTTAATGACTGGAATCAGTCTACCATTGACAGACACAGTTAATAATGCAGGCAATTTAAAACCTAATTCCACACTAATAATTAAAAAGACTGTAGCAGTCACTATTAAGAATTAATTTTTCACTAAGACCTCGTTCTCATAGTGGTCGTATGGACCGCGCGGAAAGGACAAATATCGTTTATAGCGGCGACTTGACAAACAAGCAGAATATCTTGCAAAGAAGTAAACATAAAACCACAACAACTGAACAACATTCTAGTTTTTTTTCAGATAACTCACGCGTTGTTTATTTGGAACAGTTTGTGGCAATGCGCGAGATTGTTTTTCTCGGTTGTATGAAACTAACATTACAAAAATGTTTGCATTTTTCTGCATGGGAATTTTTCGCTGTTTGTATTTAGCGCGAACATTGTTTAAAACTATTTTGTAGATAAGGACGTGATTCTGAACATCGTAATAAAGAGAATTACGAGTAGAATGCAGAGAGGAAAAAAAAAATCTGATGAGAACAATATCCCTATTCCATGCAGTCTTCAGAAAAATTTATTTTAATACATGGTTTTAAATTTTTTACTGACAGCACCTTAGCTAAATATTTTCTAGATTAGGAAATATCAAGTTTCTAGGGTAAAGAGTGTGTTAACTTAGATTGCAGTGGCTTCTAACATAATCTATGCACGTATCACTCAAGATATTTTTCTCTGTTTTTACATGTTAGAGAACGACACATATTGGTTATTGTTTTTGTCACATCGGTTTAACATGAAAACCTGAACACACAGGGATTTGTTAAATACATAGAATCAACAAATTATGCGATCAAACCCTGACTTCTCCATTAACGCATGTAGTAACAAGTGGTTTAATATCGTGCATGATTCTTTGTGACATGTAGACGGCAGCTAGTAATCGACTTTAAGAAAATTTAAACGCAATGTTATGTTAGGTGCACACACGGCATCTCAGAATTTTTTGTTATAGTCGTGGATGTTTTAAAGTCCAGTTACATATATTTTAAAGACAAAACAATGAAAACATAGCGATTATATAAAAACTCAGAGTTGTAAATATTTGACACTTTATTTCCAGTTTGGTTTGGCGTAGAGAATTTTTGTTCACACGGCTGTAAGTACTCGCGGACTGAGAACGTCTCCATTGAACGTCTGTCACATGTGCTGTATGCTTTGTTGACATGACGGAACGTGGCATATCGTGAGATTCTGCCCAATATTAGTACAGTAGATAAAGTTTCATACAGGTAACTCTTTACTAGGGACAACACATGTTGTAATGTTATTGTACAGCGGTATACTGCAGTAATGGATAGGGACGGGAATGTTTGGTGACAAGATTTTTGCCCCACTTTGTTTCAGTGTCTTACGTGCACGCCTGCAGTTCAACTTCATGGCTATTGGCAGAGTGTTTTTATGCAAAGTCGTTACTGATTAGACTGTGCCAATCAGTACACGGATAACTGCGACACATCACGTCTGTGATTTGCGGGTTTAACCTCCACACCCTGGGTGTTACGGCATCCAATCACTGACCACAAAGCAGAGATGCAGGTTCGCACGTAAGGCACTGAAACTAAGTGCTGCAAAAATATTTTCGCGAAATTTCCTATCTCTGGTAATGGACGGCATACACAGTATGAGTAGAATTACTGGAAAACAACGAAAATATTTCAAGTCGACTTTGTCTCCAATAAAATGATTATTGGATGTGAATTCTACACGCGTGAACAGCTTTGGTACAAATCCCATAGTTCTGTGTTAGATATATACAGTTTTAACTGGGCTTGTTGAAGAGTTCTTCAAATAAACGATAGCCAGTATCGATACAATACCTTCAGTGTTATGCACAAAATGTTGGAGCTTAGCAAAGACTCACATTTTAGTACTATTTTCCAGTGTCTCTAAGTTTGGGACACTAACAATACCTCAGCTTGTACAGACAGCAGGCGTTGAGCAATGTTATATAAAAGTTTGGTACATTTGACTGTTTGCTTACAGTTAAAAGAATTCTACAACTGTGGCATGTGAAACAATGCTACCATACCTTCTTTCTTAACAATATTCGACATCGGTAAGGGAAGGTAAGTGGACTGTACGTCTCGTCGACAGCGAGGTCATTATAGACGGTGATACAACTTGGTTCAATGACAGCAGCTGGGAGAGGAGTCGGCCATGGCCTTTGTTAAGTAACCATCCCTGGAGCGATTTCGGGAAACCCTGTAAAACTGAAATAAAGATGGTCGGAGCCGGTGATAGAACCCGGATCCTCCCGAATGCAGGTCCAACGTGTTACCTATGCGCCATCTCACTCGGTTAGGAATGATAAGTTTACAATAATTATTTACTGTATAATTATCAGTAGTAATGTTGAATTGCTACCTGTTGTTAGCAGGAAGCTGGTCAGATAATTAAACGAAGTAAAAGTAAAGTATAACGCGTCAACGTGGAAGAGCAAGGAGTCGCAGGTTTCACGCCGGACCTGGTATATTCTTCCAAGCGGACCACAGGATTACCCGCTGGCGCAGTGCGGTTAAGGCACTTGTCACCCACCCAGTCTCTCCGAGCTCGATGCTCGGTGGTATTAACCCGCATTTTCTCATGCAGTAATCGAGATGGGCTATTAGGTTAGTAGGCGTAAGTCCTTCACAGGAATCTTCAGTTCATCCTACTCCTTCACACCGGAGCTGCTCCGTACTAATCTCATGTCACTCTCGAGAACCATCCTGCTGAGAGCTAGCAAACTAACCTCACTTCGAATAAAGTCGGAAACCATTAAGTTAAATTAAAAGCAATCCTGTTAGTAAATACAAATGAAATTCTTCAATGAAGGTTATTTTTGTGATCCTGAAGGTACCTATTATCTAAATGAGTTGTTACGTAAGTGATTGCTATCTCTGTTGTCTTTTATGTCGTAGCTACGTCCCATAATGCTTTAATTATAGTTGTAAAGTCTATGTTTCCACTTTTATGTTACACGGAGTGTACACGTGTCAGATGCACTTGGAGTACATTGCCCCGGTTATGAGATTTGAGCCCTTTTTACGTTAATATAGGTGTGTTACAGAGGAGCACGTGTTAACCAGTTACATTCGTCATATCCTTCAACGCCCACGTAACCAAATTGTTAGAATCACAAAGAGAAGTTTAAGTTGAACAATTTTTTAACTTTACAATGTGATTTCTCAATTAACTGAACGTTTGTAAACTGAGCGAAAGTAATTTCCTGAGCTCTCAAGCTGTCCTTAAACTTTAAGGCTTACAGAAAATACGTTAACTGACATACTTATGTAGACGGTTAACTTGTAGCGGTATTATAAATATAGGCCTAGTCTAGCATGTGATTATTAAAATTCACACACATAAATAAAAGAGTCTGAATAACTTCTCCTTCTTGCATGTAGATATTGTATGCACTTATTGACTCGAAACTAGTGGCTATTAAGGGCGCGATCTACCACAATTTTCATCATCATTATTTTATTTTGTATTTTTACCATATATTTTTTTGTTATTTTAGATACAAAATGTCATTCAAGTTGGCTCTTATGAAAATTTTTTTATCTCTCATAGTTTTCGCGTAATGGCTTGTTAAAGTCATATTTTGCATGATTCCATTTTAACGACTACACTAAAACCAACTGATATACCAAACTCAAAAAAATCACAGTGGATAAAGACAGTGCAGGCTACAATGACATGCTCATAAAAATAAAGAGCAAAAATTATTTGTATTTAAAAAATATATAGCATTTTTTAAATTTTTATTTATGGTTCAGCAATTTTTTTTTAATTCAAATAATTTTTATTGTTTAATTTTATGAGCATGACATTGTAGCCTGCAATGTCTTTATCCACTGGGATTTATTTGAGTTGGTTTCAGTGTAGTCGTTAAAACGGAAACAGGCAAAATATGACTTTATCAAGCCATTACGCGAAAACTATGAGAGATAAAAAATTTCATAAGAGCAAAATTTAGTCACATTTTATGTATAAAATAAGAAAAAAAATATCTGGTACAAATAAAAAAATGGTGATGAAAATTGCGGTATACTGCGCCCTTAAGACTATAATATATACTGACTACTCGCACCGTCTCCTTTAAGCACGACGTTTTCAACTGATGTAATGTATTTCCGTCGATGTGTTGCTTGAACGTGACCTGAAGATACGACTGTATGGTTTACGATATGCTGATAAATTATATTAATATAATACGTGTCTAAAGACAAGGCCGAAGTTTATGTACAGATGATAAAACTGCTGAAACTCATTGTAAACCTATAACACGTAAAACTGTATGAAGTTAAATTACAACTTGAAAGATGCCTTTAAGCAGATAAAGCATTTTTATTTACTAAAGTACTTAGCACTAACATTTCTAACTGTACCGAAGTTACTTTTTCGGTATAAAACCACTAAACTATACTTTAAGAGTGCGTGGTAGATAAATAAATGGTGAAAAATAAAACAAATTGATTTCTATGCTTTTTCTCGAAGCCAATACGGATAAAATACTCAATGACAATCCTAGATAATGGTATTTGCCAACCTTATGAGTAATTATTTATCCATAATTTACTAATACGTTACGCATGATCTCTTGCGCCGCAGTTAAACGCACGAGGTTCTGGCGTCAGAGATTGTGCCTCAGAAGTTCATAACACTGGAAACAATTTTGTTTAAAACATTGGCTAAAACTATTGTCTAGGATTGCTATTGTTTAACTTCGCAAATTGGCTTCAAGAAACCTACACGTGTAGCGTTGAATTATATATCACGCCCTTTTAAGGGCTTAAGGGATATGCATTAATAGCAAGGTAATGTACTTTACTTGTGGGTGAAACTAATACTTTTTTTTATACACGAAGCAGTCAAATTGCATGACATCATTTTGGGGAAACAATCCTAGGAACAACAAATGTTACGTGGATATAGGTTCGAAAACGCATAGTTTATACACTACAGTTCGCAGCTGTCTAATGTTCCGACAATATCTTTTCACATGTTTCTGCCATTACTCACGAATATTCCTACTGCATATGTATTAGTGGCATAGCGGAGTGTACAATGTACAGGACTGCTGTAATGACGTTCCGCAACGACATGGTCCTGCCCGCGTTATGAACAGTACATCGTGTACTGTAAACTTTACTGCAGTGACAGTGTATTTTCGAACCTATGTCCATATAGCATTTGTTGTACCTCAAGATGTAAGTATTGTAAAGCCCTAATATTGACATGCAATTTGAAAACATCCTCATGTATTTGTCACTAAATAACCTAAAAATAATACCAGTAGTTCGAACTCGCTTGCTAAACCCTATCTTAACTATATTATGAATGGACTCTAACGTGCAGTTTTAAATCTATATTTCTGCTGTTTCCCAAGCCAAGCTTATATTAATGGTGTACTTAAACTAGCTGCCATGTCATGTTCTACGCCAAGTTGTATCTAAACGATGAATTATATATCGAAATAAAGAAAGTAATCACAACAAATTTACAATGGTATCGATAAGGGGTCACTTTATGCTGACGTTTATAGGGCTAACTTAAGTTGCATAACTGAGCATCGTCGATTGTCGCAGCACTAAGATGTCCCCATAAGTGCCATAATGAACAACCTGACACTAGTGCAACCAGTGGCAGTAACTGTCCCTTGCCAAACTTATGATATCTAGCCTCTTTCCTGTAGTAGAATTGACCTTACTTTACCCACGAGAAACGAGTATTGAAAACATGCCTGCAAATAAAGTTGTGCACTTGTATGTAATATAAAATTATGTACGGTCGTATAGCAGAGTTGTGTTCTGTGCACATCGGATTAAGTGCGCGAAGGCTAACAAACGGGAAGCATGGTTTAAATTTAATAATTTATTGAGGTTTCATGTTCAGAATTACGAAGGATTCAAATCTAATGATTCAAATAATTAGCAGTTGTTTAAATCTAAATAGTTGCTGTACAAACATTAATAAATATGAACGTCGTGTTTATTACGCCTTTTAATTTAAAATTATCCTGAACCTTGTGTTCTTCCATAGATACTCTACCTTCTAGTAATAGAGAATACCAATTTCTATTCCATTTTTCGTAGGTAAGATGTGCTTAAGAGACAGCCTACCTTGAGAGATTTTGCAAGCTAGAGGCTCAGATGTGAGGGACTTATAAGGGCGAATATGAAGTACGCAGTTTAAGAGGTGAATCTCTAACCTTTCTACCACAGTGACCATTTAAGAATAAGCGAGTTCCATAAGAGACAAGTTTTTTATTTGATGTTCTGATTTTAGAGAACTTCATTACTTACATTAAGAGATGAAGATTTTATTCTAAACAAATAAATAACTTTAATAAAGGCAAGTGCGAAATGCAGAGAACAGGTGTGATTTTTTCCAGCTGTGTTAAAGCGAGGAGAATATATGTGTGTGGCTATTGAGTGGGGTAGGCTAGAAGGGTATGTCATAAGGAAAGAGAGGGGGCAGGAGAGGTTACATGTGTATGCTTTAAGACTGGACATGGGTATATCATATGGAGAGGAGGGCTATGACAGGGAGGGGGTATGCTATAAGGGTAACGATAGGCTAGTACAATCATAGAGTGCAGGAGATGAGGGCAGACATCCACTTCCCCCTCAAGGTGTTTAGGCGTAACTTGTATCAAAAGGGTCCATTCCCCTCACTTCCCCTCCCCCCTCACTCCCCTGCCCGTACCCCTCCTAGGGCGGGGCTAAAGCCCTTAGCCAAACACAGACCTCATGACATTTAGGTGCTATTCGTACCGAAAGACCCCAACAACCAGTCCCAGCCATGGACACGCCCCTTTAATTGCACTGTAGGCCAATAGCATCACCTGGGGGAGGCGGGACTAATGCTGTTCAAATGCACCTTATGCCGGTTTTGCTTCCAGTTGGGTCAAAACGCACACGTGGTCACTACTCGGAACACTTGTCACTTACTGGACTGTTCGGCCTTTTGTCCATGCGCGATACGAGTCCTTGTTTGTATTGCTCTTCTCTTCATGGTGAAGTGTGGACAACCAGGAAGCAGCACTTAACTTCTATTACCTTAGCTTGTCTTGTCTTCTTTTCGTTTAGCACCATTGTGCATGCGCATTAACTCCAGGATTCATAGTGATTATTATTACCACTTTTTTTTTAAAGGAAACAGTAATATACGCTTTAAAATGGTAGAAACATATTTCCATGAATTTATGGAAAGTTACGGTCAAACATCCGTAAACTGGCAATACGGACGAATTTCCGTAAATACAAATTACAGAAGCCACTTCCGTAAAAGTACAGTACTTTTCTGTAAGTATTTCCGTGAATTTACAGAATTTTTAACAGTGTAGCTGGCGCCCTTAAATTATCACTTTGCTGTCTGTAAGTGTTGTGTGTCTGTGTGTCCATGCGTCTATGGGTGTTGTGTCACCTTAAGGGGTGTTGATCCCTATCACCTTGGATTTATCTGTTTTTTTCTCGATAATTTCTGTTCCAAACGATGTATCAAAATTTTTGTCACGACAGGGCATAGATACAAACTTAATCGATTTTCTGTAATTGCTGGAACCATAATATATTCATTACTTTGCTACGCGAAACAGCTGAAAAGGAAAATTGCTTTATTTACGGGAGCGACTACAGAGGCCACAAAATTAACGAAAACAATGTCATATGGATTCCAAAAAGTGAATGAAACAATAAACTATGCCTTGTCAGCGTGAAAAAAAAACAATGTGTCTATTCTCCGATTTATAAGAAAAACCGCAAAACCGACCTGACAGGGATCAATTCCCCTTAAGGGCGTGGTATACCACAATTGTCATCATCATTATTTTATTTTTTATTTGTACCAGATACTTTTCTTCTTATTTTAGACACAAAATGTGACTAAATTTTGCTCTTATGAAATATTTTAGCTCTCATAGTTTTCGCGTAATGGCTGGTTAAAGTCGTATTTTGCATGTTTTAACTACTACATTAAAACCAACTGATATACCAATCTCAAAAACATCACAGTGGACAAAGGCGTTGCAGGCTACAATGACATGCTCATAAAAATAAAGAATAAAAATTATTTGAATTAAAAAAAATACTGAAACTGTGATTTTTTTGAGTTTGGTGTTTCAGTTGGTTTTAACGTAGTCGTTAAAACGGAAATATACAAAATATTACATTAAATATGAGAGAAAAAAAATTTCATAGGAGTCTAATTTAATCACATTTAGTGTCTGAAGAAAGAAAAAAATATCTGGTACGAATAAAAAAAAATGGTGATGAAAATTGTGGTAACCGCGCCCTTAACAAACTTTGAACATGGTACCCATGTTGTATTTACCATCTCCGTGGAAATCCGTTATTTTTTGATCACACCTGCTTATAATTATCAAAATAGCGAAAAATTTAAAATTTTGATTTCGAAGTCATATTTAAGGAAGTATTTGAATTATTCAAACCATTTTAAATTTCTTTTTTATCACGCTATTGAAACATTGTACATTTTGGGTCAATTATAATGTAAAGTAGCATACCACAAAAAAATGAAGTATTTTATGTCATGACATATTAAAATAAGATTTTACACTTTGAAATATTTAAATTCTAATTTTTATTATCGAAGTCTGCAGGGTTCTAGTTTTGTAATTTTGGAAAATAGTGTAACATTAATACAACGATGATACAACCAAATGTAATATTTGACAATACAATAGCTAACATAATATTTCATGAATGTGTACGGTCACCATTTTGAAATATAGCACAACATAAACAAATTGTTTTTACCATATTTCAATATCTAAAATGCCGATTTTTAAAGTAATTATATTTTGACAGTTCAGTGACAAAACTAGACTTTAATTTAATTTACGCATAGGTACATTTTGTGATTGTCTGTGAACCATTTTATAAACCAGCACAGAACATAAAACAATGATTTAAAATAACATTTTCGAACATAATAGACCGCAACATCTCAGGAACAATCCGACCTTTCACAAATGTTATAGTTTTTCGGGAACCTTTTGTGAACATGCCGTCTTTTATACCCTTATTTTCGAAACCATGTGATGTTGATTTCCACTCATCAAAGGAGTAATATTTCTGAAAATTTCAAATATTTGTCTGCAGTTTCAGGAAAATATTTACTTCTTATTATTTTTGGAAAATTAACATTTATTTAATATTTTTACTTGAATACTTAATTGCACGCATGTGTATCAACATACATATTTTTAAATAATTTTCTTCCCCGTAATTTTCTATGCGTGTTTCGAACTCTAATTTTCAGGTCGATCCGTGACGTTTCCCTTCCCTTAGTTGACACCATATTAAGGGATGAATTATAAACTCTGATACAGAGGACTTTTATTCGGAAAATAGAAGCCGGTACAACAATTTACATATTTCTAACTTCAAAAAGGACGAAATTCCTTACAAACAATATTTTACCTCCTAAATGCATGAATTTTTAAAACACTTTTCTTGGTATTCATCTACGATATATGAGGAATACCTGTAGAAAACTTCATGCATGCTTCTAGACCCAGCTGTTATAGCTGTACGTTGTCTGCTAATCAGCCAATGTTAGAGTATAACTGTGTATATTTCTAGTCATATTAGATCGCTTAAAACCAACAATTTGTTTTGTTTTCACATTATGCAAGTATAGATTCCTGAGATGGCATGGCTGTAGTTATGTTCTTCTGGGAATATAGTTAAAAATACAAAAAATTGATTTCATAATTGAGGATCTCTATGAATTATTGCATTTACATCTGTTTTTTTGTACATAAAATATGAAATCTCTTATTTAAGTATTGTTTGTTGTTTTAAGCAGCCATTTCAGAGCCGAATACAACCGGAACTAAAAATGAAACTTAATATCTCGATAAATACACGACAAATCAAAATCGCGTATATTGCTTCAAGTCTCACTCTGTAAAATATAACATTACATGTGTATATATATATATATATATATATATATATATATATATATATGTGTGTGTGTGTGTTTGTGTGTGTACATACACATGTATACACATAATATGTTACTTCGTGAACAATTAGTCAGTACAAATTAAAATCAAATTTTAGCATTAAATTCTCTTTACTTACTGATATTATGTAATGGTTAACCTATATTGAAAGATAACAGTATATAAATTAATATTCTTGGTATTTTTTTACTTTTCCGGAAACAACCAATTTTACAGAAATTTGCCTGGCGATTAATACATGAGACCATAAAATCAATGTGTTCAAAATATAATTATTTGCCACACTGTAATTTTTTATTGTTAACGGTATACATAATAAACTTGCGTCGTTTAGTTACCATTTAAAGTACCCTTTAAAGTGAAAAAATGGCGTGCACATTGTAAATACCATAATGTAGGTTAGGATAGTCGTAGAAAGTCAGTTAAAATTGCATTGTAATAAGAATTGTTTGTTTGATATGTCTCAACTACAAAATAGTGTTTAATGTCATTTATATGTAATTAAGTTTTGCGTACTGGCGAGAGGCGCAGTATGAACAGAGGATTGTGGTATTGTATCACAGCCAATTGGCCCTTAACACAGCAGGGGAGAGAAAGTTGGAACATTGGAGGTGAAAGCTAGCCAGCAACCTTGAGCCGACACAGCTCACAGCTGGAGGCTGGAAATTGGGTCACCGAGAGGCGGGGCTACGCTCACCCTCCCTGCTAGGCAACTTAACATTACTTTGTAATTAGTCATCAAAAAATAATCCAATTTTGTATATATGTTCAAATGTATATTCATGTTTATGTGTGTTAGTTTGGAAAATGTACAGTAAATTGACACGGAGGAAAGTCCGGGTTTGTTATGGTCGTCCCCGACGAGAGACTCGATTGGTTGGAAGTTCAAGGGGGCGTTCCTAGGAGAGTTCACCACGTAGGCGCGAAGAAGAAGGTTAAGGGGGACTCTTAGCGCAACCGTCACGAGAGTAGACGCGTCACGCGGGTGGCCGCGGATAAACTTGGACGCTTTCCGAGGCTTCCACGAAGTATGGTAGAGCCGTGGAATAGTCGCACATATTCGCGAGGACTCGCTGACTTAAGTCTGTTGTGGTCGCCACGAAGTGTGGCAGAGCCAGGGTCACCACAGTCAGATATACGCGGCAGTGCGCACATTAACTGTGGGGAGGACATAGACACGGGGCTGTGGAACGATGAGCACTATACTATATCGTCTCTCGTGGGACTGACGAAACAAGGTCGCAGTTTCCGAAATATCGAAGGACATAACTGCCGGTGTTTTCAATCAGTAATAATACAACCCCGCAACATTAGATGAAGTAGGCCCCTACATATAAAAGATGCCAACCAAAGATCAAATATTGTTTTTTTTTTAACGAACCGTCTATCGAAAATACTGCAATAGCTCCTATGAAATTAGTCACACAAATATTAATGTAGGTGAGAATATTAATATGAGAACATTACTTGAATGAAATAAAATTATATATGAAGACGTATTTGTTAAAATTTGAAATAGTTGAAGTTCTGTGAACGTATTACGTAGTTGATCGGTAAGTGCCGAATGTTGCAGTACACAGTGATGCTTGCACACTACTGTACGAACTTCCTGAGTGCTACAGAAACATATAACCACTCTGAACCAGGAGAACATGATATTGTTGCTACAACTAATGAGCAAGCCCACTACGTAATGCAGGGTACAGCAAAGAACAAAGTAAACACTTGAACACGAGTCCCTTATTGTGTCATCTGCACTCACATATCTAAGACATTTGAATTGAAATGATGGCCAAATGTCCGACTGCAATATGTAGACTACTATTAGCCCAAACCGACTGCAGTTAAACGGCACTTCGAATGTAAAAAGTGAATATAATGTATTTGTTAGTAGTATATTATGACCGTCGTTTTGTCAGACAGTGCTCTGGGTAAAGCAATTCTTGTTACATCATATAGTAGAGAGGATCATTACATCGGTTAGTGCCAAAATTTACATGTTTATCAAACCATTAAAGAGAAAGGTTAATTTATTTAAATAACTTAAACCCGTTTGGTCAAAATGGTAGTTTTGTAATTAAGTAGCTTTAATTTTCACCAACAATAAGAAAGTATACTCATTAGTTGTTAGTGATGACAGTACCTTCTTCTTGCATATATTAATCAACTAAAATTAAAAATAAATAATATGTTACAATCATAAGTTAAATTTTTGCGAGTCTACCTTTTCTCAGATAAGAAAATACTCCTTCATTACAATTATAAATGTAAAATATCTGGTTTGTATTGTAATGTACTGCTGCAAGTGTGTCTTTTGTTAATTTGAACATACATTAACTTCGGTGTTACTTTCAGACTACGCAACGTCGATTATTAAAAGGATACCGAATGCTTAGTAAGTACTCAACAGTTATATAAACATTTTTACAAGGTTTTTATTAACTTGCTTTCTTGTCTGTTGCTTGTTTGTTTGGTAACAATGAAATGTTCGATAACAATGAGCATTGTGTTTATATTATATTTCTTGCCCGTTTTATTTTGTTCGGTACACATTTTGCAATCGACATTTAACGAACTTCCCGATGAACTAGTAGACACCTGTAACTGTAAACGTATCTCAAAACTGGATTGCACTGTAATATAAGAGGAAAGAAAATTAATATAATTTACATAAAAAATAGTAAGTTTTAAATATACGTCGTCAAGCAAACTTCCCGATGATTTACGGACGTGAAAATTTAAACTTAGCTCAGAAAAGAATGACAACGAAAAATAAAGAGGGCGAATGTGTGTGTGTATGTATGGGTATTAATATATATATATATATATATATATATATATATATATATATATATATATATATATATATATATAATCTAAAAAAAATTAAAAATACTAAGTTTTCAAAACACGTATTACAAAATTTCATACGCAAAAAATAAAAAAAATCAGATAACAATATTTTAAAACAATATATACGCCTTTAAAAAGAACAAAAAAGAAAATAATGTCCGTCTACGAAAATACTCGTAAGATTTAAAACGTATAACGTGGGGCTCATGCATTGTGTAATGGCAAGTGTAGAGAGTAGGTGTGGTTGAGAAAACACACACAGCAGTTCATATAATTTGCAGCGTAAAAAAAATTATTAGTGACTTAAGTGAGCTATGACTTCATCAACTACCGCCTACCGCGTTTTTCGTTTTAATCTTACAAATATTTTCACATAGGAAAAAAAAATTGGTACTGTGAGTCTGTTTAAAAAAAGTCGTACGTCAAAATATTTTTATTTAATACTATTTTAACCTAATGTCGACTTTGGCTAGTGTTTTACAAGAGCAGATACTGGGAGCAGCAGATTTGGTTAACTACAATTTTTAGACCAGCTCTTGGTATTGGTCACATACATATACCAGCAAACTTTGACTTACAATAAGACGATTCAGTCTGGTGTGCAAGGATAATTCGTTGAGAAAGTAAGCATGATATAATGAGTCGAGCAAACCTTTTATTGTAATTTGCTTGAAACTTATAGTTCAGGAAAATAGGCTAGGAATATTGTGTATAATTCTCCCAAACCCATTTAATCTGTTTTTGCTAAATTTGTTAATTTAATGTATGCAAAATGTGTCCCTTAGTTTCCAATCACCGTGTATGTATCTTGTGAAATCTCGCATTGCACGTAGTCCTGCAAACATCCATCAGTCGACCTTCCACTTCACTGATGTTCATACTTACAGAACACTCTGTGTAGTGCACGGGTCAATACTGGATTGACTTCTTCACGTACATGTTTGTACGTGCGCAATCATGAATAACAAATATAAACACAAAGTGTATGTTGACCAAGTATTTATTTTTCAGTCTTCAATAGAAGACATGTAAACAGGGTTGTGTGACAACATTTTTTGAACACTTGTTTGATTGTTTGTGACCTGGGTATGTCAAGAGTCGTCCACAAGCCAATGTTGGATGAAAAAAGTAATATTTACTTCAACAGTAATGTTTATATGTTAATTTTACATTCTGTATCATACTTTATATGTGATGTGATATTTTTAATATACACACTTACATAAAACGTGAAATTTTCTACAAGTAACAGAACATTTTCTAAAATCTCTTCTACAAATTAAATAAATAAATGTATGCATCATTGCATGGAAGACATGACTATGACATCACCAATTTAATTTAAATTTAGTAGAACGTACACCGTGTTTTACTAGCTTAAATTTGTAGCTATAATAAAATCTGTGTAAAAAGTGCTAACATTACCAAACGCCTACATTCTTTTAAGATGTGATTCTATACCGTAACTACTGCGCAGTTTGTAAGCAAACGTATGTTTTCTAGAGTAGGCCTATATTCTTTAATAGTTTTGTAAACAAACTTACACAGTGGTTGATTTCCTATGCTAATGAAATACATTTCTTTATTGGGTAAATTACGTTTTACCTTGTATATCTACGGTTTTTACTTAGGCTCATAAAATATTTATATTTACACAGATAATCCTAATTATCGATGCATGACAGCAATGCGTGTTATATGAAGAAAACTAGGAATACTCAAAACAATACAATGTATAAGGGGCGAAAAACCAGCAGCGTGGTGAAGATTTCGTTTCTGAGATGTTATTTATCGCACTGTTTATTTACTACTTGTACATATTAATCACGTACATTTTATGTGTTGTAGCAATGAAAAATAATCTATTAAAATAAATTTAAAAATAATTTTTTTTTTAGATTTAATTTTTTGTTTTATTTAAGAAAACTGCGTCCGATAAAGTAATTAATAAATTTTTACTGGCTACTCGTAAAATACACAGTAGAAGTGATTACGTATATTTTCCAAATTTTTAACTATTTTTAGCGCAGTAATAAACCCGTTTATTGAAGTGTTTGAAAATATGTAAAAATAACGAATTTGGTAACTAATTAAGTACAGTGTTATATTATTGGCAATTATAAGGGCCACACGGAAATTATTTTAAAAACATAAACATAATCTACTGTATCAATTGTTCTGCCTGTTATTTGATAGCGCTCTGCACCGAAAAATCGGTAATCTTATAATTATACCAAACACTGTCCAACTCTTGCGTACTACTTTAATACTAATTTACTACAAACTGTAATATGTCGGTTCCATACTTTTCGTACAAACGCTAATCAAAGTTACGATTGTACTATTTTCGCCTCTTACACAAAGTAAAAAACTATTCAAACAATCCGATTGAATTAATTTTGAGTGAAAGTTAATTTATTAAGTTAGTGAATGAAATAGTTGTTATTTCATATAAAAATATTTAAAAAACACAGGTTCATATAAGTATGCAAAACTTTATATTTATAAGTTAAGTTATTTTTAGTATAAAAATTTTTACGCGAAACTACGAAATTGTGATTCTGTAGCTAAATACATCTATTTTAACTCTAAGTTATTTCGTTCGTATCGTTTAAATAGTTCTTAAATTGCGTAATTAGGGAAATTTGTAAAGTCGTTACTGTAACATACGCTTGTACAAAAGCTATGTAACCGAGAAATATTTTATGTGTGAGAAATTACTAGTAACGTAATGTGTAAGAGTTTGATAGTGTTTGGTACGATTATAAAATTACGATTTTTTCGGTGCAGAGCATAATTAAGCGTTGAACCTTTAAATTCATTTCCTTCCGTTTGCTTATGTTGCTGCTGTACACTCGGCTTGACACCATCGACAAACCGCATATTTAAGAACAATATTACTTGACGATTATTGTAACTTAGGTATTATAAACTATTATAATCATTTAACTGCAATCTGATGTTTAAGAAAGTATTACGCTATTATATATTTGACACTGACCCATTTTCGAAATAGACAGTGTCTTCCTTGACTCTCCACTGCCTGCTTCACTACATAAATATGCGAGCCTACGGTTATAAATTTTGAATAAATTAAATGTCTGTGTATTCATCTATCGCAGCTCGCAATAAGTACGATACAAATTGTAATAAATTAAATGTGGCTGTATTTAACATCACAGGTTGATACAAGTACGATAAAAATTGAAATAAATAAAATGTGCATGTATTCAATGAGGAGAGGTTGAAATAAGGAGGATGATGTTTAGTAGAAGTGGCCGGTGAGACCGGCAGAGGCGCTGCTGTCGGTACCCGAGCCTTCAGCAACGGCGCCAACACAACCACAGCCGCAACCTGAGGCGCCTGCAGAGCTGTGTCCCGCCTCGTGGTGGCTCGTCACGCTCGCTCCAGGGCCGCCAAGGCCGCTCGCTCCAGGGCCGTGCGGGAAGCCCAGTCCGGGGCCTCCCAGGTAGCCCAGTGGAGGGCCTGCAATGTAGCCCAGTCCCGGTGGTCGTATGAAGCCCACTGCAGGGCCGCCCCAGCCCAGGCCGGGGTAGGGCAGCAGTGGAGGAGGGAAGGAGCGCCATAGTCCTGGTAGATGTCCGGGGACATGGCAGGCCAGACACATTGCCGCCAGTAATACGACCACCGCACACACCTGCACACATTTCGCTACGAGCTAAATACACAGTCATCTTGATAGTCCGGTGGAGGATGTACGCCAATGATAGGAACATTACATTTCATTATTGAAGCCACACATTTATGCATATTAAGTTTCACGGGTTTATTTAAGACATAATTACATTACACACAGCTCTGTTACACTTAGTATACACTCACTACACAAAACACTTCTTTTTGTGAGGCATACACTAAGGGCCGTATCTATAGACCTCTTTCGAATGACAAAACCAACTGCTCACAAATGCTTTCTCTATGGGGATAGCAGTTGGTTGTCATTCGAAAGAGGTTTATAATATCGGCCCTAAGAAACTCAGGAAATGGGCTTCGGTTACAATCAATGCATAATGTCACCTATCACATGCCAAGTCCGTTAAAGAGCCAAATTAATCTATTAATTAAAACCATATTACATTGTTGATGGAATGTATGAGCATTTGACCGCCTTTCCAATTCAACAAAACCACTGTAATATGATCATAAAAATAAATGTGCAACGTAATGTTTTACTTCTATTAGCTATGTTGCAGATCTTCTGGTTACCTGAATTGATGGTAAAAAATCACTTTTACCATATCGAGAATATTCGTTATGGTATATATCACACAGTTGTCTCAATATGGCTAGTATACAGGTTCTACTAGTCTGAATTTGACTGAAGCAATAATATTTTGTTCTAAGAAATTAAATAACAACTTTCGGATATGTACAACCGAATTTAAAAGGAATATGGGGTGCCAAGAGAGGCTTTTCTTAATAAGTGATTGTATAAGTTTACTAATTTGATTGAATGTAAAATTATGATGACGTTATTTTATATAATGTTACTAATGGCATTGTCAACACAGGTTAATGCTTACTGGTAAAGCAATTGTAGTCTACATTATGAAACATCTCAAAAAGGCCACCTTTAGGCATTTTTTTCTGATAGCAGACTCGACTGCAAGTTACGATGCGCTCATATGAAATCTGTTATTGGCCGGCAGTATGGTGATGCGCCTAGTGGACCCCATTTAGAACCGATGGCACAAATGCCCACTATCCTGTAATACAGACGCACAGGGGTCAATAACGTCACAAAGAGTGTTGGGCTGAGTATATGTCAGTGGACATTGCCTGTCGTGAAATAATAATGCGTAATTTTTATGTTTCTAGTGAAGTATGCTTGACCTACGTCACACCGTGCAATTGGGATGAGGCAGTGTTGAACGGGAGTAGTGAAAGTACTGACCTTATTTTAAGTCCACTGGAGAATTTTTAAGGTAAGGCAAGTAGGCATTACGACTCGACAGAGATATTTTCACACAACTTCAAACAAGAAACGGAACTGAGAAGTAAGGCGGCCATGTCCTTTTGTAAGGAATAATCCGAGGATTCACCTTGAGCGATTTCAGGGAACCATGTAATACCAATATCAGGATGGCTGCAACGATTGGTGTTTGGAAAAATATATACAAATATAAACTGCACAAGTCGTTAGGAAGAGTGGCCACCCTTGTTACGTTGTGAATTGAACATTGTTAGTTGTAACGGCATTCATGATGTACTTGTGGGGATTATAGAAGTGCACGCACAGTTTAAGAATGCCTACTGTAGCTAATGTGTTTTATGTGACGTAGGGACCTAAGAGGGATATTATATAAAGCTCTACTTAAAAGCTGCTTAAATTACTGATTTAAAAGTCGGCAGTTGTGTAGGAAGAAACGATATTAATATATTTTACGCAAACATATACTTGAAATTAAATTAATTTCACTAAGGCTGTGTAAATAAATCAAAAGTACTACGTCTCACAACATTACAATTGAAATACATTCCATTCGCAAGTGGCGCTCGTCCACCAGATTGACTGTTTGAAACTCTCCATGCCTGTTAAAATGTCGGATCAGCTTCTGGTTGACGTTAGAAGCGAACTAACAGGTTATCGCTTAATATAAAGTCTATGCTTTTACCTAAACGCTTTGCAAGATAAACGACTCTGAAAAATTTTAAATTACGTAGTATGATAAAATTACACAATTATTGATATTCTTAAATAAAAGGTGAAGTTTTTGTCTGGGGTACATACTTATTCAAGAAGCTATATTTTTTCTTAACGGGCGTAAATATTCCATATATTTTATGATTGAAGTAAAAGCCGCGTACTTAGAATAAGAATTTTCGTTAGTTCAAGATAACTTTTTTTAAGACTTTTATAATGTTGTAAAAACGTTAAACTAACGGTTAACTGGTACGAAAATGCAGCCTAAATAAATAGTTTTTATGTTTGTTCTAACACTATTTACTACTTACATACATTCAGCAACAGAGTGCACTGTGACTATCCATCAGCGCTTACTTTACTAAACCTACAATCATTAAAAATGTTGATGAAAAACGGCTTGGTTCAAGAAGTATACACAAGGTGAAGTCAGTTAATGTTAAGACTCTTACACGATGTAGATCACGGCATTGTTTCGTAAACAAACACAGTAGTAAACTTGTAATGTTAATTTCTACAATAGCAATTTTTTTGCCACCAGTTTGTAGAGCTACGCCTGAAGAGTAAGCAACCGCGCATCACACACAAAACCGTGCTGCAAGGCTGCCTATATTCACGGCGCTTATACAAGTACCAATTCACTGCGCTATTACGACAAGTGTAATTATCATTAACGTCAAGTTTATTCATTTGATCACATACAAAAGATACTACTGTATCTAGTAGCATGTACAACATAATGTGTAATGTTAAGTAAATAGTTCCTCAAAACACAAGTTAGATAAAATCCGAAGATCATACAAAATTCACTATATTCATAAATTAAAGTTTCGCCAACCTTAGTAAAGCGTACGTTTGATACACACATACACATATATACACACACATACACACACACACACACACACACATATATATATATATATATATATATATATATATACACACACACACACATACACACACACACACACACACCGTATGCAGGAATGATTTTGGAAAACATTTATACTTATTTTATTTGTTACAATAACTGTGTGTAAATATTAGTTAAATGCCATGCGGATGTTTATTGTTCGTGGAGCCACGATTTTATGGTGATAATATTTTTGCAACATTAGGTTTCAGTGCGATATGCGCACATTTGCAGCTCTGCTACATCGTCTGTGGTTTGTTGGATTTACTCTCACTTGCCTAGGCAAGTTACAGACATGCGGAGTCAGAACAGTATTATTCTGATTGGTGCAGTCAAAGGAGAGACATGTGTGAACAAAGACACGCTGCCAATAATCATGAATCAGAGCTGCAGATGTGCACGTGAGATACTGGAACACAGTGGGGCAAAAATACTTTAGTTACAAAATCGTGATCCTACTTATTAGGAATTTACCGCAATTCTAGTATGTAGCTTCTTATTTTTTTTAAATAAATGTAACCAGACCTGTCTGTGCAATATACATTAAATCACGATTCACGAGAAACGTGCCAACCCATAAAATCTGACACATAATTATGACGTATTTAGTGCAGATATTTTATTATTAATACATTATTACAGATTCCGAGTCAACAGATAATGCATGTATAAAGTTAAATGATTGAATCAGAAGTCACGTGTACTTGCAAATATTTTTACAACTCTAGTACTTAAATAACGTAATTTTCCAATTTGATTAAATTGTATGTATTAATGCAAAACTATACTGCTGTT
The DNA here is from genome assembly GCA_003012365.1 of Medauroidea extradentata. Taxonomy (NCBI): domain Eukaryota; kingdom Metazoa; phylum Arthropoda; class Insecta; order Phasmatodea; family Phasmatidae; genus Medauroidea; species Medauroidea extradentata. Next base: position 26,434 of record PNEQ01031419.1, read on the forward strand.
AAAATGTTACATAAAACTGGTTTTTGTGTAGTCCAAAACTGCAAGGTTTATTACTGTTTAAAATATGTTAAGTTCTATTAGCACAGAATAATTTCAACACGTAAGAAGCAACGTTTTGGACTAATGAATTTTACTACGAACTTGTTGAGTCGACAAGATCTATACGAATTATAGTCACTAAGTAATATTAACGTAGCAGATCTTACTGGTTTTGATATTTTGCTGCTAAAATTATCATATGCCTCTCTGTGAGCTCGCTTGACTCTGAAACGTCACTTAATAATACCGTAAGACAGTACAAACACAGTACTTTTGCAAAAAAATATTTGCAAATTAGTTTCAAAATATTATTTTAAAGTTTAAAATTAGTTACTGTAAAATTTACTGGAAATACTTGGAAATATGCAACACGTCTATATTAACCGTAATTTTTTTTTATAGTAAATCAATGTTAGTATATTTACAAAAACGGTTTGTGTATATGAAACTAATTTTTTCTATGTTTCACATTTATTATTCGAAATGACACAAGAGAAAACATTTTTGGTTATCGATTTTGAAGCATAATTTTGTAAAAATACAATATTTTTTGTGAAGTGTGGCAGGCCGCTCAAGTTAACTATGTCGCAAATCGAACACATTGCTCATGTACATTAATTCCTTACATCGTCAAATGTATTTGGATAATTTACACCACATTAATGACTTGTGAAGGACTTGTTATAGAGCCCTGGACTGACAAATGTTTAGCCATATGTTTTCTTTACAAATTGAAGACACTTTTTCAACGTGCACTTAAGGGCCCATGGTACATAAATAAATGCTAACTGCATCTGTTACAAACACTAGGACTCTCTAAGCCAATAAGCAGAAATCAAATAACAACAATCCTACACAATAGATTTTGGCAACTTTTTGAGCAAAACGTTTTTTTCTCAGAGACGAATTTCTGTGGCGTTATTTCTGGAGCCGTAACTTCGTACGTTTATTTGCGGCGGAAGAAAGGACGTTTAGTAAATATGCCATTTTGGGAAAATGTTTGCTCATGAAGTTGGCAATTAACATTATCTAGGATTGTTATTTTGTAGTTTTTCGTTATTAACTTCCATAAACCTGTAGAATTCAATTGACTCTTTAAGCGTTTATTTATTTACCATGGTCCCTTAATGTCGCTTTCGGCAAGTACAGTGGCCAAGGCACAGGTCTTTCACCATGGTGATCCGGATTCGATTCTCGACAAGGTCGACGCAGATTGTCATACTTGGAAATTATGGTGGACGATGCCGCTGGTCGGTGGGTTTCCTATGTGATATCCCGTTTTCTTCGCCCTTTAGTCCACCACTGTTTATACTCATCGCATGTCAATCCTCGCGTCGCTGTGAACCTCCCTTTAACGCGCTGGCCAAAATCTCGTCACTTCTTTCACCGTTGCTCTTTACGTCTGACCAATACCAAGGAATAGACATACAATAATTTTTTCTGAGAATCATAGTCATAAAAATTTTGCACAGGAATATAGTATGCTAATTATAAAAAAGTGACATTCGTTAATTATTATATCCAAACGAAAACGTTATGTTTTAATATAAGTTACTGATTTTTATATAGTTGAAAATGTTACATCTACATTACTAAAAATTTTCAGATTATTCAACAACGCACAAGTTAAAAACGTAAAAATAACAGAAAATTTACGATAACAAGTGGTAACAACTACGTACTTCAAAGTGTTGCAAATATGGTTTGGAATTGATTGGATGATTCTACACTGTCGGAAATTATTAGCTGTTTGAGAGCTTAGTCCAACTTATATTAAAATCATACAATTAACTATAAATTTTTATCCAAGTAATAAAACGAAGATCATACATTTCTGCTCCAGAGGAAAAAAAACATTTTTATTTATCTGGTAAACACTTGTTTATGAAATGAAATGCAAAAAATTGCAAATAATTTCGCAAATCTCCTCACGTCATTTTTAAATGGAACAAAACGACATATAAAACTCAAATTATACATTTTAATAATCTGAAAGGTTGTGGCTAAAGACGTTAGTTTGATAAAACACGTTAATTCGATATTTTATACAAAATAAAATCAGAATAATAATAAATTAAATTTGCATTTATTAAGCATGCGACATTTATTCACCAACAGTCCCGGACATAATAGTTATGTTCCTCAGTAATTAAAGAAGGGGTCAGCCTATCTGGGGGTATTTCGCATGTGCGAGGTCATAAACAGCGGATACAATAAGGTCTACCCAGGTACTTGTATCACTGTCTGTTCTGACCTCTATGCGCAAGTCTTTGAACTCGAGTGTAGAATTCTCGTAGACAGTGTGTCGCGCACATTAGTCGCATTTCATAGGCTTAGTAGAGAAAACAATTATTTGATATTTTTCAGTAGTGTTGCAATAAGAATTATGTCATGACATAAGAAAAGTTCAAGAGTTATGTTTTCGCCGTAAAAAAACTAAAGCTGGTGTAAATATACCCAGTTTTAGTTATAAATTATTTACAGAAATTTTCCAGTTGTCTTTTGGCACGCATAATACATTTATGTTTCAAAGTGTATTGTAAAAATATGACGTTACTGTTTGAAATAACATCTATAGCCCAGTCAACAAAATTATAAAAAGGGGAAAAAATCGTGTAGTTTTAAAAATTTGCAGAGGTGTAGGGGGAAATATACAGGGGGGTGGAGTTGGGGGGGGGGCATTTAAATGTACATATAATTGGTTTTCCTTAAGCATAGCCTAAACTATGGGATTTAGCAAAAACATGTATACACAATTAAAGAGCACAAAATTTCCTACAAAAAATATACATAAAATGTTTTTATAAACCCAATAATTGAGGAAATATAGGCTGTTGAAAATTGCATAATGTGTACATATGATTATATTGGTTGTATTTTAAACAAAAAATAGGCGATAATTCAAATTGTGTTACGTTTAGCATAAAAAATTATAAAATAATAGTGTGTACATACCCATAAAACAAGTGATGATTATTCTTGTAGAATTTAGAAACTTGACATGGAGTGAATTCATATTACAAAGAACAGGTACTGAAAGCAATCATATCTTTTAAGTTAATGCATATAACATGAATATTTTCGAATTTAAAAGGTTTACATATTTGAAAAATCTAATACATGGTTATTATTAATTAAAACAACAACATTTCAGTTGCGTTGTGAAACATGCCTGCAACAAATCGTCAAAATAAAATGAGTACATATATTTTTGTGCATATTTTAAATGTTCTATTAAATAAAATAAATATATGTTAGTTAATAATCAAATTTTTGAATATTATAATTACTATTTGCCAGCATAAATATTTATTTGTATTTTTGGTTATATATGAAAATTTCATTATATACGCATACGATATTACAGAATACAAAATACCTAAATGAAATATTCTCCATAGAGTTCATAAATTTGATACTGTTCTTCACACTTCTTCTTTTCCTTCCTCTGACTGTGCACTGTTGGTGCATGTACCATGGCAGGTTCCACAAACATATGAGCATTTAATACCTGCTCTCCGGCATCCACATCTTACACCACACCCAGTTGTACAGCGGCGAAATATGTTGTTCAGAACTGTGTCAGGAGCCGCCGGTACCAATGATTTTATTGGAAATAGGGATTCATCTTCTCCTCTTGCCCATCCCCACTGATCAGGAAGTAAGTTGTTATCGAGCCAATGTTGAATCTGCAAGTACATTCTCAATGAGTGTTGCCTCGCTGTGCCTCTGGTGGGAGGAAGTGAAGAGATCAGCTTTGGCCTTGGTTGACGATCTGAGAAATGATGAATACCGATGATTATTCAAATCATGTTGTTTAGCATTGGCTGTATATACAGCAAGGAACATCTTCTCACCAGCTTCTGACACATCAGGTGTAAATGAGGTGTAATACAATATTTCATGAACGTCACTTATCAAACTTTTTGTTTTTCGAATAATGTGACCAATGTTGCTTTACTTTTCTTTCTTTATAATGGCTGAGAACGTATCACAGCCACTGAAGGCGTGAAGGAGTATGAATTGAGAAAATTATTGGAGTAAATTTGTTGAATATGCTTTTGCTTCTACTTTTCCCTTGGTAGGTATAAAGAAATACTTGTTACTATGTGGTGGTGCCAAAGCAGTCAGTAGCTCTACCAAGTCGACATCTTCCCAAATTACAACAACCAAAGGACAAGTGCTTGCTTTCTCTATTTCACATTTAACGATGGTAGTATCAGCATCGCTTGTAGTGACCTTAGTTTATATTCCCCTGGCAGCCATTTTTAGAACAACTATGTTTAATAACATTGTCATATTTTGAAGTTGTAGTTCACGTATATATTTGAACGACTGCCTACTTCCGTTTTTTCGGATATAATCAGTGCAACAAGAAGTTTAAAAATTATGCAATTTTAAGCGTCCTGTATTTCATAAATTATTGATTTTATATAAACATTCCATTTATCTTTTTTGTGGGAAACTGTGTTCTCTTTAATTTTGTCCTGAAATGTTTTTTCTACATCCCGTAGTTTGGGAGCTACTTAAGAAGTACCAATTAAATGTATACTTAAATGCCCTCTCCCCAGCTCACCCTCCACAACGGTGACTTTTAGTATTTGTTCAGTAAACTTCCACCTAAACCTCTGAAAATTAAAAAAAAAAAAAAAAAAAAAAAAAATCGATTTTTTTTCTAATCAGTGGTTTTTGAACTTAATTGCCAGGACTTCTAGGTGCAGAATCTTACATAGAGAATTTAGGCCCCTCAAAGGTAGAAGTATTAACTGTATTTTATTTTTTGAATACATAACCCAGCTCTTTCATTCTGTTTGTGCAACGAATTTCAAATTGCTAAGATTTACAACTGGCTGTACATAGTACAAGTATTTCCTAAGCAAACAAAACATTCATATAAGACTGTTTATACTGCAGAAAAAGAATGGTTGCTAACATAAAGAAACACATCTTCGGTGTAACGCATTATAAAAATATTTCTCTTCGGCAACTATTTTCTTATTATTATGCCACACTCAACAATAATTTTAACATATACCTTAAAATGTTAGAAACTTGATTTACAGTATTGTAATGTATATTCTGTATCTTTTTAAGGAATAACTTATTTACAATGGCTTTGTTAATATTAAATATGTACATATCGCATAGGGATAGTACTAGAGTGTGAAGGTATTACACTCCGAACTGTGGACTTGCGGCCGGCATCTACTTGCCCTGAACGATGACATAAATGAAGTCCTTACAATTGTGAGACACCAGAATAAGAGGGGGCGAGGGAAACGGGATATCCCTGAGAAAACCCGCCGACACTGTCCGGCACGATTCCCACACGCGAGAATACGGGGACACACCCCACCAGGGGGTTGAACCCGGATCACTTTGGTGGGAGACGGATGGTCTAACCACTCGACCGCAGCGGCTCCTTTGTTCATTTTGAAACTTAATTATTACGTACTGCAATAAATTTGTGTTCTGGCAGAGAAAGTGTTTCTAGAATGTCGAAATAATATCAATAATAAACAAGTAGAAATACAAATGACAATATATAGTTTATTGACATACTCCATTGCGACGCAGATGTCCAACAAATAAAACTGTAGAGAAAAGGAAAACACAACTAAAAATAATAGAAAAACTTGCTTTAGTCAACAGGATACATACACAACTAAGAATTCCACAAATGGAACAAGATCAAATAAAACAAGGACAACCAAACATGAAAAATGAATCAGACAAAACCAGGCAGCATTGAGGCAGATACGACAGTTTTGAGGCCTGCTTTGGCAAAAGGAAACACAGATAAAATGTATGAACCAGAATACACGACACAGCAGTGAAACGAAACAATGCACAGTAGTTTGCAGACATGAACAGAAAATCACAAGTACAAACAGAATAAATTAAGCGAACCACAATAATACGACACAACCATGAGACGAAACAATGCACAGTAGTTTGCAGACATGAACAGAAAATCACAAGTACAAACAGAATAAATTAAACGAACCACAATAATACGACACAACCATGAGACGAAACAATGCATGGTAGTTTTCCAGGCAAGAACAGAAAAAAAAAAAATAGAAATATTACTTTCCTTGTCCAGTGTACTTCAAAGGCAGTTATATAAACTAACCGGTTGGTGTAAGGTTGTTTTGCTCAGTCACGCGACAAGGTGTTCACTCGGTCACGTGGTTAAGTTTAAAAATCCTGAAATTCAGGGTCTCGTGATTTAGCAAACGTTTAAAAACTCTTCTCGGGTTACTTCTCGAACGCCTCCAGATGAAACTTGCTCCGCCCAAGAAAACCTTATGACTTAATTTTACCGCCTTACGTTTATTTTACAGCCACTTTTAATATGACCCTTCGAGGTTTGGGCGTCCAGCTAAGTGCATAGTTTGCCTACGCAGAAGTTCGACATTGTTCAAGCAACTCGCTGATTACCTGTTCACTGTATTAATGAGAATCGACCGTCGCAAAAACAGTGCGGAACTGCTTCCGGGCAAGGTTCTGAACAATAACGCAGAAAAAGTTACTATTAATATTTTAAAAAAAAATCTAATATGTGTAGAAACATGTGATTAAATTGTGAAAATTGCCGTTTTAATTAATACATCATCGTACGGTTACTTAAATTCAACGTTATTAACCGAGTAGAGGAAACTATAAAATTCTCTATTCTCTATATAGAATATTCGTTGAAAAATATCACGTATAAACGTATTTGTTTTCAAGATTTTGTGACAGGCCCATATGTTCGCCTACACGATTTGTTATATTTAATAGTTATCAGTGTCAACCATCATAAATCAATATGTAATTATAACTATGCCTTACGACTATTCGTTCTCCTCGTCATTGTATCAGGATCACATTGAAATATTACTCATTAAGGTACCATTGTTGCACCAAGTTTTCTACAGAAAATAGGAATTGTACATATTGTATCTTTGTGAAGACGAGGGAGAGAGGAGCAGGTGCAGAGAGTGTCGTGGGGCCTCACCAAAGCCCCGCTCGAACCACCTCCCTTACTTGGCAAGAGGGTGTAATGGGCAAAATTTCAATATGTTTTTAAATTATATGTACTTAAGATATATGTGTAGCACAAAGACTGAACTGAAAAAGTGTGTTGTTGGTATGCCTCTAGAGAGGGTCGAGGTGAAGTCAGCACTAGACAGGACAGGAAAAATTATTAGCTCTGCGAGGGGCCAAGAAGAAAGTGTCGCCGAGGCTTGTCGCATCCCCAGGGAGTCTCAAAATGAGTGAAAGAAGGGTTGTTTGCTTGTTCAGAGAAACTTCGCTGGTGGCCCAGCCATGCTCCCGCAGTGTAACCCCTTCCCCTTTTAATTCACTCTGAGAGACAGCGAAAAATTTGGAACGAGGCTCTTTTCTTCTCTCCCCCACTCCTAACTTTCCAAAATGGCGGCGAACGAGCCGAAGCCATGCTGGTGGCAAAAATAAAAATAAAATATATTGTATATAATATTTAAATAGTGTCAAAATTAAAAGGAAACGATTGTAGTATGTGGGAAATATGTGTCTTTATGCAATGTAAGATTTATGTAAATAATTTCAACAATTTTGAATGAATAAATGGCGGAGGGCCTGTGTCGTGAGACAGTCGCCGAGACGGGGCGTGGCCTGTTTTTCAGGGAAGGTCGGTGATTGGGCAGTTTAAAAACGTGGAGATCGCGACGGTTTTGTGGTTGTCAGGGAGTGTTGACGCACGATCGCGGCAGTTGCCCGTGGAC
>PNEQ01031420.1:0-34223 GCA_003012365.1 Medauroidea extradentata
GATGTGGTCAGTACTTGGATGTGGTCAGTAGTAGGATGTGGTCAGTACTAGGATGCGGTCAGTACTAGGATGTGGTCAGTACTTGTATGGGGTCAGTATGGGTAACTACTGTAGTTGGGCACAACACATGCTGTTGACTTTCGTCTGTCACTGTGTTCGCATTTGCTGCCAAGTTGTTTTTAAAATACTTCACATGTAACATTGTTTTGTTCGAAATCACATGCACTTCTCCACCCTGCGTTCTTTACTTGTGCGCATGCTCAGTACGCACTCTGTATGGGTTTTTGCCATATGTTTATTAAACTTAATACTGTATATTTATTTTGGGCTTCTCCATTATCCCTGTAAGTTTGGTTATAGAATTTTTGAATACTCTACACATTCTATATTTAACGGTTCTAATTATTTCCTTAAATGAAATGGTATAATATACAAAACGTTGGAAAGCTGCAATTTTCAAATTCTAGCTCTGAGAGCTAATTTTGTTTCAGATATGAACAGTAATAACGTTATTATTCTTAGCAAAAATATTTGTAATTGTTTATTTTGATAAATATTACATTATCGAGGAGTGTTGTTTTGTAGTTTTTCTTTATTGACTTTCAAAAATTGTAAATCTAAATTGTAGAACTCAGCTTTAATTTATCTACCACGCCCTCTTAAGGGCGCGGTCACCTCAGTTTTCAACGTCTTTTTTTATTTTTATATTTGTACCAGAAACCTTTTTTCTTATTTTAGACATTAATTGTGATTAAACCTTCCTCTTAGGAAATTTCTGTATCCTTCATAGCTTTTGTCTAGTGAGCCGTAAACGTCGAAACTTGCACTTTACGGTTTTATGTACGCCATTAAAACCAACTGACATTACAAACCGAAAAAATTCACAGTGTACAACAATGTTGTAGGCTGTGATTTGAGACATATAAAAGTTTTTAAAAAAGTATGTATTTTTGTATTTTTAAAAAATTGTTAAATTTTTTAAAATTTTATTTTAAAATTCAGCATTTTTTATTAAATACAAAAATATTTTACTTTTTTATTTTATATGTGTCAAATAACAGCCTACAACATTGTTATACTCTGTGAATATTTTCGGCTCGGTATGTCAGTTGGTTTTAGTGGCGTCCATAAAACCGTAAAGTGCAAATTTTGACGTTTATGACTCATTACGCAAAATCTATAAGAGGTACACAAGTTCCCTAAGAGAAAGATTTAATCACAATTTATGTCTAAAATAAGAAAAAATATATCAGGTATAAATATAAAAATAAATAAAGACTTTGAAAAGTGAGGTGAATCGCGAACTCAATGTGAAGCATTTATAAGTTCCTACTAGCCTACACGACAGAATACTAATGCTTAGTTTGTCGCAGTATTTTGTGTTGTATCTGGTGCAGTTTCCACCACGGACGCTTTAAACGTTCATAAATTGAAAATAAGAGAGAGTGGAGGAAGAGTAGAAAGGGGCCTTTATGAGTACGTTAATATTCGCTGATATAATACGTAGCGGTTTGAATGACGATGTCGTCTCCAAGACACAACAACCGGCTTATCTGACGCCTAGTTGTTGGCTACAGAACTACCACTTCTCTAACTGGTCGATACAATGCGTGTCACTAACAATCACATTCACGCACGCGATGGTAATTTCCATGCCGTTTTGTGCCTCTCCGTCTCCTTATTGATCGTTTGGCATTTTTTCTAAGCATTATACATTTATAGGCTACTTTATAACAGTTTATTTGAATAAAGCAGCGTAATTTTATTTAAATTTTTGATTGGCCTAGGAGTGTCATTATATGCATATTTATGTTAGGTCTGTAAAGATCCACGTGTTTCTAATGTACAATTTTATAACTTATTTTCCGTTCATTTAAATAAAATAATAAACGTATTAAAACTAACCTAGCATTTTGAGTGATGATGTGAGGAACGCATTTTTGAAAATCTAAGAAACTGGCCATAAAAGCCGTATAGTATGAAAACTTTGTCCTCGTATTTGTCTTGACGTTTCTGTGCCATCAAACTATTGCAAGCTGACGTTCAAGCTGCGTTAGCTGACGTTGTTGCATTGCCGTGGCTCGATTAATTCTACTGACGAGAAAACTACCAGTGTTATTAAGGGTGTTCAAGTAGTAAAATATTACAATTTTATGTTTGTATTAAATAGTGTTAGTTTTGCAGAAGTTACTTGGAAGTATGTTTTCCTTTTACAAAAATAACTTAGCTTAGTCAGTTTTCCCATAATGGCATCTCAAAGTAAAAAAATTGCATATTTTTACTTCATACAAAACTTGAGAACCAATCAGCATTATGAAATGAAATAATTCACATTATAACTAAATGTCCAGAGCTATTGCTTGAGGTATGTAAAAACCCATTACAAAAAAATATTTTAATAAAAAACCTAAAATTTGATCATTTTTTCCCTTTTTTTTAGCAATTTTTTTAAATACAAAGAATTTGTGATGGGTTTTTATATGCTTCAAGCTGTATAACATAACATGTAGTTTAGATGTGATTTTTATCATTTCATAATGTTTATTGGTTTTCAAGTTTTGCATGAAGTAAAAATATGCAAATTTTGACTTTAAAACGCAAGTCTGGGGAAACTGGCTGAGCTATATATTTTTTTTTTTTTTTGTAAGAGGAAAATGTACTCTCAAGTAATATCTACAGAACTAACCCTACTTTATACAGATATAAAATTATTATTTTTCCCCCCTTGAACGCCCTTAACATGTCTGTTCTTTCAGAGCAGCGGCAGTAAACATTTAATTCAACATACTGCTACAAAATTTTGGGCCGGTTTCACCGACCGCTGTTAAAATGAAACATGTTAGCCAACGCGACGTTAAATCATAACGCGATGTTAAAGACAAGACCGTTTCACCAAGCAATCCAGATGCTAGGTTAACTACCATCGTGATAAAAATTATTTTCAGGTATCGTTGTGAAATGAACGCTCCCGTTATTTACATATATCACCTACAAACCTCGAGTAAAGTACTGGCAGTGTTTACGACTTCTTTTACAACGGCAGGCATGGCCTGTGACTTACATGGATAAAAGTCTTAGAAAGACTAATTATACATAATATGACAAAACTATTATTGTGGACATAACTACAAGTCACAAAAATACAATTAAAAATTTAAAAGTTACTGTCATTCCTTAATAAATAACTGCTATTTTTGAAAGTATTGCTGTAAAGAACATATCCTGGCCAACGGGAAGCGATGTCACTTAATAAAAGTTTTGAATCACCCACTGTCTGCACATTTTTTTAAAAGTAATCTTATAAAATTGTTTAATATATCACGAATTTAAATCGTAGTAAAAGGGTCAAAACAATTTCTCGTATGATAATACACGAAAGAATAAAAACGATAAAACGAGGGGAGTATGTGGTAATTAAAGCATGAATAATTCATGTCCCGTAAGGTGGGGATACTTTGCCAAATTTTGGGGTTACTTTGCACCACTATTTTTTTTTAAATTAAAAGTTTGGACCTTTTTTTAACATACAAAATTCTCCATTCACAGCATTTGAATTGAAATTAATTAGGTGGTGCAAATTTACCCAGGCAGGAGTCACTAACAATTTTATTACACTCTCTACACGCATCACTATTATGTATTGCATGTACCCCACTTTTTAGGTTTCGTTTTAAATCTTACGAGTATTTTATACGATAAATAATTTTATACTATTTAGTCCTTTCTTAAAACGGGGTATAGGCCATACTGAAAAAAAAATATTTACTATTATTTCCTGCTTTTTAGTCTTGTGTGTGTGAAATTTTACAATCATGTGTTTTGAAGTTGTAGTATTCCATAAATATGTTCCGTTGTTTACTTTTTGCAAAATTATATTTTTTAAAATTTTTTCTGTTATACATAATCAACCAAGTTGTTTATTATTTTGTGTATAATTTCAGGTCTTCCACGATGTTTTTCCTTAATTCACTCCCACAGCTTTGGATTCCATGACTTGTTGTTTCTCAACTGACAGATTCAAATGTACTGTAGACATTTGCTAGCACAATAATACATGAATTTAAGGGCGCCGCCAACCTGCGCGTTAGAGAACCAGAAAGCGAAAGTGTATCAAACGTCGCATCGTCACGAACCAAGAACTGAACTAACGTGCAAGATACCAGCTGATCCATTTTTACTATGGGAACTATGCGGTGACCAGGCAATCTTATTGGTGGAAATTCTGCAGCGCAGTTCAGTGTGGGTTTCATCTAAGTTTTGCTTACATCTGGTTATAGTATCACTTTTAAATAAGGCATAGTCTGAAGATGCCATTTTTATCAGTTCCCATGAGGACAGAGCAAGTATGAAATCAGTCTTTAACACTACTATTTATGTGTTTATTATTGAACACTGGAGTACCGGTACATTTCGCAACATAAGTCTCGCAACCCAATTTTTCAAAATCAGGTATTTTTAGTGTAAAATATCTCACATTCCGTACACTTGTGTCCATTACACAGATTAAAGCTGTAAATAAAAATTGTTAAGCAAAATCGACGCCGACACCACATTTGTGAGTTTGAAACGAAAAATTTCAAAAAATTTTCATTTGCGTATCGGTAATTTTCCATACGTGCCAAACAAAAAATATTGCCTTATGTTTCCACGCTAAATAAATATTAATATATTTTTTAGAATTAATAATTTTTATTCTCTACAGAATCGGAAATTTTTAAAAAATATATATTTTATTTTCAAATCCCTCGAAAACGGTGTCATGTACGGTAAAAACAAAAATATGTTTTTGTTCAACTTGCACAGTAGAATACAATTTTTAGAACAGAAACGAAAATGTTGGCTATTTGCATTTTAAATGTTTAAAGTGGGGTTTCAACCAATCACTTATCATGTGATGGCTTTCCATTCAAACACAACTTATTTTTGGTTTGTACGTCGTTGTATGGTAATGCTCTAGGTCTGTATTTTGCATCTAGGCCTAAGCTACATAGCATAAAACATACGCCATACATAGAGACACTGGAAAATCGCGGGAATAGTTGACTATTTGCTAGGTTCCAACATGCTGTATATAAAACTGAATGTTTTGTATCTATATTGGCTATGGTTTATATGAAGCATTGTTTCTCTCTACAACAGGCCCAGTTAGAACTGTACAGCTTGAACACGCAGCGTGTGTGATTCGTCACAAAACTGTTCACACGTGTCACGGTTAATATACTAGCTATAGTTTATTGGAGACTATGCTACACATTTTCGCGATTTTCCAGTGTCTCTAGCCATACTGCGTACATGTGAGTTTTGTTTTGCATTGCACTCTCGATGGTAGGCATTCGACATTTACAACGTGTTTCAAACTCATGCTTTCATAATTAATGTGTGTTTCTGGGACTCTATCGCTGCAGCTACATTTGTGATTTGAAAGAAAACGATGGGTCTTAGACTGTTGCAACAAGAGCACCTTTATATGCTAGACAGGTAACATTTCTCAATAAACCATATTCAAATGTTGAAAATCCAGACGGTAAGAAAGGTGAATGCAATTAGAGGGTAGCCACCCCTACTATTTTCGTGAGGGTGACAGGTATCAAGCAGCATTGGCTGCTAGTTTTAAGATCTCAATAACGTTAAGCACTGCTGAAAATATTATTATTTATGTCAACAAGTTTCCCATATTTTGGGAAAATACGGTTTTAAAATGTCATATTTAGTTGCTCATTACGCCCTTAATTTTAAATTTAGGTGAAAATTGCAAAAACTGTTTTCGTCTTATTTTTTATGAGGAACACACATGCGGAGTATGTCCCCGTATTTAAGGAACATAATATATATGTGTGTGTATGTACTCACGTATATAGGTATACATACAGTACTTAGGAATGTATCCTGACGTTTTTGTATTTCACTCATGGCTAGTGCTTGTTTCCAAAATTACGGGAATTTTAAAATTATTGTCTCTACGTCATATCTCTGGAACAATATTTTTGATTCAAATCATTTTTTTTTCTTTTAACAATTCACTATCTAAGCATTGAACTTAAATATTATAGTGTTGAAGGTCCGTAATTTTTAAAGAATCCTGCGACATAAAGAAATAATATTTATGTGTTATATTTAAAACAAATTTTTGTTGTTGTGCCATTTTGAAACATAGCACATCATTTAATAATGATTTTATGTAATATTTGTGGAACTAATAAACTGTACACAAATTAGCACCAATATTGAGGAAAGTAGATTCATTGGTCAAGTTAATAAATTTTTTCCTTCATAACAGTTAGAGTTGCAACTGTCTCGCCTGCTTTTTTCCACCATACCCTTTCAAAGTTACAACGCCTCTGAACAGCCTCTAAAGTTTATACATTTTAAGAGTTTTCCTTTAAAATAAGTACGTCAATGTAGATTATTATATGGAGAAAAATTCACACCTGACAACTAAGTGAAGTTTTCCTCTCTTACAAGTATTGTAAACAAATGATGGTCACCTTTAGAATTGTTCAGATGTATAGAGACAACATGATAGGCTTTCCGGATGTGTTTCGTAATGTAGTTTAAAGATAGAAAGCAACACCAAACTTACCACTTGAATCCGATAACAAAGCAAGCAAACTAACAACGATGCCACAAGGTAATGAGAAAACAACCAGTTTCTGAGAAGATCGACCAACTCCTGGACATTTCTGCAAAAAGAACAGTATATTCTTTAGTTAATATTGCTAAAATGAGAAACATGTTTTTATAGAAGGTTGTTATTTATCAAACAACGTTAGTCGTTCTATCTCTTCCATTCTAGTGCGTAGATTTCAAAACTAGACAAATAACTCACCTCAACAACTCCTGGTGCTGTAGACATAACAGCTTTATTACTTCTGAATCTTTACTATCCCTTTTCATTGAACTTTTTGGTGGTTGATTTCTTGGGACTTTATAATTAAATGTTTCGTCGTTCGCAAATATATTTTCTTCGCCACATTCTCCTTCAATATGATCGACTGAAACTTTGGCACAGCTCGCTTTTACTTTTCCAACATTTTTTAGCGAAATGTTTAACACTTGAAATGCATGCACGAAGTTTTTTATTAGTATGAACGTCAAAAGATCCAGGGACATAAGAGTGGGAATAACTCCACATCCAAGAACAGTTTGCAGAACATATTCTGCAGCGAACCACAAGGTTTCGTCGCTGTCAAACAAAGTCATTTGCTTGATTGGCAAATCTAGTCTGACCTCCGAGTTCCCAAACATGCTCTTCACAATGTATAGCAGCAATGGTAGCAAATGATATCCAAATGATGCCAGGACAACGTTGCTGAAATACAACATGTCGATCTTTTTCTCGTCTGCTGTTGCCTTGAGCACAATATTAGTTTTATCATCTGCCGAGTCTGATTCTCTGTCAGAAATGAACTCCTGAATGTATTTAATTATGTCCTGATACCGTTTCCTCTTTGTTAACAAGGATACCACACCAAAGCAACATGGCAAAAGTGTCAAAATCATTCCTCCGCTTTCCGTGAAAGATTTGATGTCTTCGTTTCTAGTGGCCATCACGATGGACATCAAAGTGACATTTAAGAAAATGTTAAGAGTGACTGCATGCGTGTACAACCAGTAGAGTTTAGAGTCGCCATTTGCTGGCCAAAGGCCGCAGAAGCGGAGAAGTTTCGTCGTGAAGGCCATGCATTGTTTTCCTGTGCGGCACTCACCAGTTCCAGGCATGATTCTGACCGCCACAGAGTCGAGGACGCTTCGACTAGCACATTTTGTAGTAAGATGCCTCTCGAAATATTCATAGGCATGAAATATCTACCTTGTACACGCCTGGAAGCTGCTTGGTAATGCCGCGACAAATTATGTACTGTTTGCAGGTACACGCGAAGAAAATTACTTCGACTGATTTTGCCTTCTAACGTTCACTTTTCCCGAGGAAATCGTTCTTTCTCTTATGCCTTCCTGTCAATTCCAAACATTTAATTACTTTCCTTTTCAAACATCTTTCCAAATGGAATAAGTAAGGGCATAGGCCCCGTGAGGTCGCTTATAAGTCTGTGTTTGTACCTCTCACATAAACGGTATGAACTAGTGAAATAAATGTATTCAAACTCGATACTCGTGTAGTATTTGGCAACAACATACAATATGTAAGTGTTTCGAACATGTCTGTAGTTCATTCGCCGAGATGTAAAGAGTTGTAGTTCGAAAACAAAAGTGCGTGATATTAAGTATAAGCGGTAAGGGGTGTACAAGCTACTAACTAGCGCACGCTGATGCAGTGTGGCGAGAGTTAAATTGGTGACTGGTCAAGCGAGTGTTCGTATTTTTTTCTGATAGCGTTTTAATCAGACAGAAACGTCAGCTGTAAATGTGTTTTCACTATTACAGTCGAACGTACGTAAACACATGTACGCCCAACTAGGGCTGTTTATGTACAGTTTATTCACTTATATATCGTAGATCGTGATACATATATTACATGTTCGGTAAAGTAATTATATCTACAACACGTGCAACATGAATGAATGTGGAATGAAAGTATTTAAAAAATTATTTTACGGGTTCCATAACAATGTCAGGTGCACAATACCGATGGTTTGATGATAACGAGGGCTTTGATAATGTTAATGAACGCCTATTACTTAATTACATCGATAAGTATAGTAGATATTATCGAGAATCGTTATGCACCAAACATCGAAAATGTCAATGTCGAAAATTATCACTATATCTAAATATGTAACAGCCCTACTGTCGACGATTTGTTTTTACTATCTCTGCCTCTTATCAGTTAACGAGAATATTATTCTCTGTGTGTTTCATCCGGTTGAAGTATGTTTGTCGTTTCACATATTATTGTTAACGTTCATGAATAGTTACTATATGTGTGTCAATAGTGGTGTCGATTATTTTACATTTCTTCCATAACACATTGGTATTGTTACAAAATGATTATTTTGTAAGTCGTTATTATATTGGGAGTTCATAAGTTATTATTAGTTTGGGAGTTTCACTCAGATGGTAGCTACACTGTGGGTTTATTTGATGTTATTTAGGACTAAATTACTTTAAGACAGTTATGATTAAACGGGCATTTACTATACTACAATGGCAGGTTCTCTGAATACAACGACAATTACAATGTCTTCTATTTATTAGGAGGGGAGCGCAATATTACTGATTATTAAATTATTATATTAAGTTGAGAGTTGCTGCCACATAACTATATCTGACGACCTTACCGAAAGCTGGATTGATTAGGAGACGGCATCGACGAACGAGCACGCACCCGTCGGGGCTCGATCCCGAGTCCCCGGCGGAGAACTGCACTGCTGTTGATCTGATGAGTGCTGGTGGACGACAGCCCGACGACAGACGACAGACAGACCCCGTTTACTTGGTAACCGTGCCTTACATCGGCGTGTTTGTCCTCGATATTGTGCAACTACGAGGGGGGAGGTGAGTTGCTGTCTTCCGTGGTTTCCCAACGCTGGCCTAGTTGCAGCCCGAACCTTTAGCTGTCCGGCTTGCCAGGCAATATTGCAACAGTATGACATTGTCGTCTACCTGAGAAGTAGGGTTTTACGCCCGGATTTCTGCATTGTGTGTCGTGCTGGACGATGTCACTGTTGAAAGAGATTTCTCTGGGTTCTTCATACCTATCTCACTCACACTGACAGATTCCCAAGACTTAATGTGTTCATACTCGCCTAAATACTACCAAGTCGTGCATGGTATTCTACGCTCAATACCTGCCTGCCACTACTCGTGGCCAGCATTCCGGACACCCCTTATTATAAGTTGCAAGCACGTGGACACTGCGTGTTTTCATTGACAGACTTTACCTTCGATCACGTGCATGTGTTTGATATGCTCTCGCTTCAACGCGAATATACAGTAGTACTTGTTTTTAAATTGGAGACTAGTTGAAAATTTTAGCATTATTACATACCTCAGGAATCTTTTGACTAATTGAAACCAAATTATATGTTCTAATGGTTCAACATCTAAGTATCGGACGATGTGTAGTGTATTGCTGTTGTTTCTCCATTTAGAAGATAACCCAGCATAAAAAAATTAAGATCTGTGAGGCATATTTCGAAAACTACTAAACCTATTGTCACCAATATATATAATATAGTTTATCATCCAAACTATAATTTTTACACTACTTAACATTGTAGGGATGTCATTTAGTAAGATAGCGTAGCATGATTTAATTAAGAGTTATTAAATTTTTCGAGAATTACTGAATCAATTGTAACCAAATTTTATACTATCAGCTCAATATCCAAGCTTTGATTTAAAATGGATTTTTGTTTAAAACCCGCAATTTTGGAAAGTAGTATAATATAAATAAATCAATAAATATTTGGGTGGCTTGGTTGGAATTCGAAATCAAACAGTTTTCGGAGGACTCGGAAACTCCTCGTGAAATGCGAAGTCGAAAAGTTCTCGGAAGACTCGGAGGAATTGTTAAGATTGTGGTCGTGATAACGTTCAAGATAACAGCCGGAAATGACGAACAAGATGAAGGTAATATAAAAAGTTTTTTTTTTCGAATTTTTTCCGATTTTTTATATTGTTTCGACATTTTATACTTTTTTGATATTTTGCAAAATGTGATCTTCGGTAACCTTGAGATCATGATCAAGGTTTAAAGGTCAAGGTCAAACCCAAGGTCGCAGCCGTGCCGTCTTCCACGCTAGCCGTCGGTCTTGACGTCGTCAGTGGCTCCTCGCTCCTCCTGAATTTTATGTTTCGACAGTTCATCACCCAAAATTTGATATCAGTAGGATAAATTGTTGTGGGTTTGCAATTATGTAAATTAAAATTACGTGAATAATAATGTCGTGTGTCATATTTCGGTAACTGCTTCACTATTTGTCCACACATTTTAAAAAGTGACATTTGACTATCTAAGCTTTAGTTTTAATAGTAGGCTATTTACTGTCGGTAGGTCAACCATTTTGAAAGTATTTTGACATAGATGAATATTAATTTTATATGTTGTTTTAGAATCATTCAGACTGATTTTAATCGAATTCTATACGTTTATTACATTTCAACATTCAAGTTTTGATTTCCGAAGGATTTTTTTATATAGATAAGCTATTTTGAAAAAGACCACCACATGAATAAAAAAATATTTTATACTGTTTTCGTAATTAATTAACCTATTTAAACCAGATATTATATTTTGACAGTTTACATCCAATATTTAATTTTCGCAGGGTTTATTGATGGAGGTCTGCTTTTTTAAATGACAGCATTATACAAATAAACATTTAACATTTAATGTCATATTTTGGGAATTATTGAACCGATTCGAACAGAATTTTATATTTTGTCTTTCTGTCACCCTTTACATTTCACATGGGTTTCCATGATGCCACCTTGAAAAAAATAAATACATGAATAAATTCCCTTTTAAAGATCACGTTTAGAAAATTATTTGACCAATTTTAATCAAATTTTATGTTTTAGTAATGTATCATTTTAACCTTAAATTCGACAGGATTAAATGTTGCATGTTTCTCAATTTTCGAGGATAGCATAATTTGAATTTTTTCAGTGTGTGTGTTGTTTCAGGATATATTAATCATATTGAACCTGAATTTAATGTTTTAACAAAGTATTATGCAAGCATATAAATTAAATAGGCGAATGTCATGTTGCAGTCGTAATAACCACGCACATAACAGTAAAAATTAACTACATTTATAACAATGGAATATGCTGCAATCACGTAAAAAACCAATAACTTTGCCCAGCCATAATAGCACAGTGAGATGGAGAACGCTTGACGTGAGAAACTATTCGTACGCAATCACATTCCAGTTCGATTTCTGAACCGGTCAAATTTAGGCAAATATATTAAAATATCCGGTCACAGAGCTTGAGTCTCATTTTACTCCAGCGATTTTCCTTTTGTTATAGTTTATATATCGTGTTTTAAACACGTGGATTTCGGTGCGTAATAGACTTTTAGTGAGACTTTCAATTCAGTGTTGGTAAACGAAAATAATTAATCTCCATTTACTTAACATTCTCATTGTTGAAACAGACTGCGATTGATAAATTAAAAACATTCAGTTTTATTACGTCAATTTCATCAAGGAAATTTTTTAGTAATCATTTCTCTGACAATGAATGTGGGTATCGTTTTAATTATTTCAGTTATATGACGGTCTTAAGATAATGTTACAGAGCCGCTATTTTGGATAATACAACGACATAAACAAATAAATTTTAGCCAGTGTCTCGAAAACTACTAACTATACAATTACTGTAAAATATGGCACGAAATAAATTATATCAAAAGTACTTTTACACAACATCTTTGTATAAAAACATATTTAAAATAATATTCACGCAAGAATTTTAAGTTAATGTAAAAGTTGTGTACAACTACGATTTGTCAAAATTCAACCAGAGCTGTATGAAGAAATATAAGTCTTCCAAAAATTGTTCAATTTTGCATTCCAACCTGACTCCACTCACATCTCATAAATAATATTACTTCTTTTTATTAAATTAAAAAGTAGCCAGTACAAAGTACCCAGATGCACTTCCTTAGTGACCCACCATACTTTATACTCATACATTAAGTCTCTGGCAGATGCCACCTCCCCTCCTCATCACCAATTTTATTGGCTTTCCCCTTATTTTCAAGTCACCACATGCATGCTAATCACATGCCCACCACATGACACTCATTCCCGCCATACCACGATGCCATACTCTACCGCCTTACCCTCTTCGCCGAGTCAGCACATACATGAAGTGGCTGACCAAACGAGGGGGGTGGGGCGGGGGGTCCGCCTCGGGTACCACTATGGGGTGCAATTTTGTCAGTTAAAAATGTATAACTTTGAGCGTGGGTCTTGGGAAATGAAAATGGGACGATATAGTCGTTAAAATTTACTCCACATTAAACACGTTATCACAGAATACAGTACAAATAATAACATGGAATGAGGAGGGTACAGGAGGGTCAGGGCATCGCACTTCGGAATGCAGTCTTACTACTCGACATCCGTAGGCATTTGCGTACCATGATTGGCCGACCAGCAGTATCGTCCACCATGATCTATACGAGCGAAAATTCGGGGTCAGACCCCGTCGTAGACAAGTGTTGTAGCCACTGCGCCAGCAGCGGACATACGGAATGCAACAATACCTTAGTAATTTAGAGAAAATATATCCGTCGCAGCGCAGTACGGCGTTAAGTGCTGCAACCACACATTAGCCGGCTATAAATTACATGGAATATTTTTTACCATTTGGATCTGATGGGGTGTGGGGTGTCGGTGTAATTGTTTTGGAGAAGTTAGTTGGTACGTGCGGCTGTTGGGCGTGTCATTGGTTTTGAAGAACCCTCCTTCGCTTCCTATCCCTCTTTATTTGCCAGAACTGTTGACAACGCTATCAGCAATCTTCTGTTGCCACTTTGAGATGAGATGTGAATTGCACATCAAAAATTGCGACAAGCTTTTGTTGAAAGTAACTGAGCTGTTAGAGTGATTTAAGTCTAAATCTCCCCTATATCGTTCTTATATGTTGTTCATGATAAAGTGAGCGCTTTTGAAGCACTAGTAACTTTTTTAATTTTAGTAAATGTATATTTTTCGTCCACTTTTTACAATAAATAAAGCCACCTATGTAACAACCAAAGTGTTTATATTGTATCGAACTAAAAAGTTATCGTCTAAAGTTACAGAGAATATTAATTTTCAATCATTATTCCAGATAATGTGGTCGTCAAATGTGCTCACTTTATCGCGATTACGTTAATTCTTCTGTGCACAAGTAACCATAAAAATTTAGAATCACAGTAGTACCTCGTTAATAGGGGTGATCTAGACTCTGGCTGGGATCAGTGACATAGCCAAGATTTTGGTTCGTGTGTGAGTAAAACTGTGTTGGGGGAGGGAATACTACATACTGATTTCGACCTTATAGCGGTGCCTCCGGGGGTCGTCCTCCAGAAAAAGAAATTTGGAAAAGAATGCGATCTGAACAAATTTCCGTATATAAACATCGAAAATACTGATTACAGAAATTGTAATATTTTTAAAGGTAGTGAAATTCGAGGAGGTAGAAGAGGAATGGCCCTCCCGCATTTTACGGAATAATAGTTTATACATGCCAGCGAGATACGAGTCCATA
The DNA here is from genome assembly GCA_003012365.1 of Medauroidea extradentata. Taxonomy (NCBI): domain Eukaryota; kingdom Metazoa; phylum Arthropoda; class Insecta; order Phasmatodea; family Phasmatidae; genus Medauroidea; species Medauroidea extradentata. Next base: position 14,167 of record PNEQ01031420.1, read on the forward strand.
TGTGCTGCTTAAGGGTGCCAACTACTAACCGCTTCAAATATGTTGTAATGTGCGGTGAAATACGAAAAGGAATCACACTTCCTATAAGAAGGAATACCTTTGTTACTGCGCGGCCTACCACAATTTTTATCACCATTTTTTTTATGTGTACCAGATATTTTTTTCTTATTTTAGACACAAAATGTGACTAAATTTGGCTCTTATGAATTTCTTTTTTATCTCTCACAGTTTTCGCGTAATGGTATGTTAAAGTCATATTTTGCATGTTTCCGTTTTAAGGACTACACTAAAACCAACTGATATACCAAACTAAAAAAAATCACAGTGGATAAAGACATTGCAGGCTACAATGGCATGCTCATAAAAGTAAAGAATAAAAAACAATTTGTATTTTAAAAAGATATTGCATTTTTAAAATTTTTATTGTTAGTTTCAGCATTTTTTTCAAATTAAAAAATTATTTTTATTTTATTTCAAACGTTTGAAACGATATTAAATTCTAATACAATAATAATTATTGCGAAATTCGCAATCACAAATTATACTCGACGAATCGCATGTTACAAATGTTTTCGTCACCCATCATGCACTGCGCAGTCGTCGTTTGTTTCTGCTGAGACTGCCCTACCTCCAGCACGCCAATAAACTCAGCAGGAAGTGACGTCAAATATAGCCTCCAACCCAGACGCCAAATCTTCGCTCTTCAGTTACTGGCCAGCTGTGTCAGTAAATAAAGGAATGCAAAATCAGTGTTTTCAGTGCTGTCAGTAAAAAAGGGAATATGACCTACATAGAAAATTTAATAATTTGTACAAAAGTATAATTTCCGGATTGTCGAACCTTGATTTTCGATAGTTAGCGAGGGAAAAATTATATCGAAAATTGTGAAAATTCACTGCTTTGGCTCACCATCCCCTTAAGTGTAAACTATAAGCTTCGCTAAACCTCTGAGGTACTAATCTGTTTAAAGCTGTGGAAGTTTTTGTAAATTATTTTTGACTCTGGTAAGTGTTTACATTTTTCTCACTAGACTCGTTCATGGGATGTGTAGTCAAAAGTCGAAGGTATTTCAGTGAAAAAACTTCGGGAGACACGATGGATTGCTGATCATGAAGCTATATAATCCATTATGGCTAGACATTGGAACAATTCTCGGGTTCACTGTCCTGTAAGCTAGCCTCCAAGAATATATGTGTATTCGAGCAGACATCAGTTGTTCATTGGCTGCTCACTGACACAATGGTACCCCATGATTGGGTTTGCATTTAGTTGAGTCTTTATTATTGGCTCCGTGCTCTCCAGAAGGTGCAAAAGAAGTCAAGGCCCAATGCCGAAAGTGACCCAAACTTATAGATATTTAAAATCCAGCTTGTGCCTAAAAGAAAACACTTTTCAGGTCCCTAATGATGGCTAATGTAGATAAAAATATTTGGATCTTTCAAGGCACTCAGTAGTCCAGAAGAAAATATTAATACAAGATGTCCAGTTCAGGTCTTGATGCCGGCCATGTGTAGTTTCACTTTTCTTGCTTTGGGACAAGACATTAACGAGGTTTATCATAAGCAAATGTACCCTGCCAACAGCAGAGATTGGCTTGGAGATATATACTTTTTGTGGATAAAAATAGCAGTTATATGAAGGAGAATGTACTCCTGTATACAACTGATATGCATGACAAAACGAAAATTCCCATAGAGAGAAAACAAATGGAAGTTTCCGTAGAGAGGAAACAAATAAGAAGTGCTTCAAAAATTATGCTACGAGAAAAAGCGGTGAAACTCAGCAAGAAGAGCTTAAAAGTGCCGTTTTTGAATGTATGTTTCGGTTCTACACAGAATTATGCGCTTAGACTTTGTTAAAAGTTCGATGTTCGCTGTTATTCAGACAGTCAATTAGACTCATGCATCAAAGGTGAAAACTGAGTCATTTATTCTAAACCTTTCCCAAACAGTTTACGAATTCACAACATCAATGAAAATAATATTGTTACTGAGATTGTTCGATTAAGGAGACTCCTACAGACAGCTGGAGTCGCAAAAGGAGAATAATAAACCAGACAGCTTTGCAAAATTTTGCTGATTATTGGCGATTTTGACTTTTCAGAATCCCTACAAATATTGTCACTACCCAGCAAACACAAAAAGTACAAACCGGAATCGGGCCGACTCCGGCTAGCCGGAAAAGCAGACAGCGGGCCGATGTCTTTTGCCGGAGTCCAGCCGATGCCTTTTTGGACCAGCGGCAAGCAGTTTGCCGTCAAGTCAGAAAGACACCGTACCGATTCCGGCAAGACATCAAGAAGACATCAGGTCAACTGCGGTTATATGTCATTCAGGACACCAGCCCGATGAAGGCTTGACGTCTTTACAAGCACTGAACCGACGACTGCTGGATGTCTTTCAGGACACTGGACAGTCAACAGCAAGATGTCTTTTGGGACACCAGAAAAGTATCAGCTGGATATCTTTCAGGACACCAGACTGGTAGCGGTTGGATGTCTTTAAGGACACAGCACCAGCATCAGCAACAGCTGGATGACTTTCACAACACCAAAACTAATGGCCTGGACAGCTACCGATAAGATATAAAATAGATGTCTCGCCATTAGCAAAGAATATGGAGGGCCGGTGTCATAAAAGCAGCAGGCCGGTGATGGCTGAGTGTCGGAAAAGACACCGGGCCATTGATGGCTGAGTATCGGAAAAGACACTGGGCCATTCACGGCTGGATGTCGAAACTTGGAGGACAGGAGGTGGCCAAAAATCAATATAAATCTATTTCCAAAAAATTTCACATGCGTGTTAAAAATGTTTTCTCAAGTGTTTCGTCCATGTCACCACATGCCTGATGTTATCATACAGTATTAAATTCTGATGTTGCATGAATGTAATGTGTTGTGCTCGAACCAGCAATCTTCACATTCGTAGGCCAGCATGCTAACCACTACACCACCTTATTAGAATTTACACATGAAATATATCAACAAGTAACTGTTCCAGGCATACGGCTGATTTAAGGATGAGTTTGCAGGCAGGTAGTGTATACTGGGTTTGCTTATTGTTGATTAGTATTCTACTGAACACATAACTATTGAACTAGTGCCATGTGTCAGTAATACACCAGGAAATGAATCATTTATGTAATAATAACTTATTTTTATACACAAGCTGTTAACCATCAAAATGCAAATAGCATATCAGTGTTCGTTCAATATTTCTAAAGTATCAATAAAATTTCCTTAATAAGACTACAGGTCAGTATCATTCCCGCGACATACAGCCACTGTCTGAAAAAATATGCAGTGCCATTAATGGCCATCTATTCTTGCCTATATCTTTTATACGTCCTAATAAAGACAGCAGACTGGAATATTTTTCGAGATACAACGAAAAAAGTGCACTAAACTGTAAATGGCCCGGTATCTTCTAGCCAATATATTTGAAGTGTCTTTTAAAAAAACAGCAGGCAATATTCTTCTTAGCGACAGATAACAGCTGTCCAGAAAAGAATACCGAAATGTTAACGACCCGGTATCTTCTTGCCAATATCGTTTAAGTGTCTTTAAAAAGACAGCAGGCAGTTATCTTTTTAGCGGCAGATAAGTTCTATTCAGAAAAGGATACCAGTACGTTACTTACCCGGTATATTTTCGCCAAAATTGTTTAACGGTCCTTAAGAAGACAGCAGACTGGTACATTTTTCGCGACACGTCTGCTGTCTCACAGCACATTTTAACGGTTTGGTATCTTCTCGTTTTTTTTTAATGTCCTTAAAGACACAGCAGACTGGTATATTAATTTTCGTTACAGATAAATGCCGTCCTGAAAGAGGACACTGCACAGTTAACAACCAGGCATCCACTTGCCAATACATTTTAGATGACCTTAAAAAGATAGCAGGCTATTATCTTTTCGTGACATTTTCTCACTGTCTAAAAAAGGGCACAGAGCCGTTAATGGCCCAGAATTTTCTTGCTCATGTCACGACAGCGGGCCGGTGTCTCTTACGAGACAGTTGGCTGCTACCTGTAAAAAGTTACTGCACCATTAACGGCCCGGAATATTTTTGTCGATTTCTTTTTAAGTGTCTTGAAAGTATAGCGAATGGACTTCGTTTTCATGACGGCTAATGTTTATTTACAAAATACGTCTAACTGTTAACTGCCTGCTGTCTTTTATCATGTTGTAGACACTAAGGTACAGTTTGGACAATAGACGGACATCTTGCTGACAGTTAACCATCACTTTGTTTGCTGGAGAGTGTCATAAAACTGACAGCTAGTGACTGTCTATTTAATGACAGTAAACCTGTGTCTGGGAAAAGACATCATGCCGATAATGGGCCGGTATTTTTTTGGCGGTAGTTTGGCGAGTGTCATAAAAAGGATATCCACTGATTGACTTTTTAATGACAGGTTACCTGTGTCTGGAAAACGACATCTTGTCGAAATCGGACCTGTATCTTTTTGGCGATAGTTAGGTGAGTTCCATAAAAAATACTTCCAGTTGTTGCCTTTTTAATGACAGTAAATCTGTGTCTGGGAAAAGACATAATGCCGGTAACGGGCCAGTATCTTTTTGGCGATAGTTGGTGAGTGTCATAAAAACTACAATGGATCAGTGTATTTTTCATGACAGATGACCTGTGTCTTGAAAAAGACATAATGCCGGTAATGAGCCAGTAAAAATTTGGGGAGTTTTTCGAGTGTGATAAAAAGGACATTCACTGGTTGTCTTTTTAATGACAGCTTACTTGTGTCTGGAAAACGACATCTTGTCGGTATCGGGCCTGCATCATTTTGGTGATAGTTAGGTGAGTTACATTAAAAAGACGTCCAGTTGTTGATTTTTTAATGCCAGTAAATCTGTGTCTGGGAAAGAATCGTGCCGGTAACAGACCGGTATCATTTTGGCGATAGTTTTGTGAGAGTCATTAAAAGGACATCCAATGGTTTTTTTAATGACAGCTTACCTGTGTCTGGAAAACGACATCTTGTCGGTATCGGGCCAGTATCTTTTTTGGCGACAGTAAGGTGAGTGCAATAAAAACATCTACGGGTTGTCTTTTTAATGGCAGCTTACCTGTGTCTGGAAAAAGACATCTTGTTTGTATCGGGTTGGTATCTTTTTTGCGATAGTGGTTTAAGTGTCGTACAAACGATGGTGGGCCACTGTCAGTTTAACGACAGCTAACATGTGTCTGGAAAATGATATATTGCCGGTAATTGGCCGATATCTTTTTGTTACTGTTGGTTGAGTGTCGTAAAACAGACATCTAACTGGTGTCTTTTTCATGACAGATTGCCATTGTCTGGAAAAAGACAGCATGCCGGTAATGGGCGGATATCTTTCGGCGATTGTCGGTTCAGTGTCGGAAAAGAAAGCGGGCCGGTGTCTGTTAAACGACAGCTAACCGGTGTCTGGAAAAAAACCTGCCGATAACTGGCCGATGTCTTTTGATTCAAAATTGGTTGAATGTTGGAAGAAGGACGTCAGGCGGGTGTCATTTTAATGACTACTGACTGGTTTCTGGAAAAAGACAAGAAGCTGGTGTTGTTTTTGTGTTCTGCAGACACTGGAGGACAGTTCAGACAGCGGGCAGACATCTTGCCAACGGTTTGTGTTTGCTGGGTAGCTTCTGTGAAATATTTTTTACTTTTAAGAACTTACAAAAGTTACCGTCATTCGACAATGAATCAGTCAAGATTGCCAAGCCCTTGCTCTACTGTCGATTAAACGTGAAGTAGTCGAACAAACTCCCATTTAAATTTGTGTGTGTGAAATTTTGTAATCATTTCTGAGCTGTTTACAGTTAAAATATCTAGCTCATCGGGAAGTTATTGTAAAACAGATTGCAAAATTAGTACCGAAACGACAACCAAACAGACAACCAAGGAAGCTAGTTAGTTAAATCCTATATGCATACATTTTTCGATAATGCAGGCCTACTGTAACAATGTGCATCGAACAGCAAGTTGATAAAAATGTTTCAATAAAATAAATAGTTTTTATTTACACATATAATTTAAATCGGCAAAGAACAAAGAAAGCAATGAAGGATATTAGACATGATTTTGCATTGGGCAAGGAGGGAGACGGAGGTTTGACACCTGGTGTCCGCCCCGGCTACCCAAAGGGGTTGATACGCCACTGCATAGATGTGTTTCAGTGTGATGCAAAACTAACCTTTGGACGCCCTCCCCCCGGCTAACTCTACCCATGATTCACTACACATTATTTTTCGATGTTGGCCGGCTTCACGGGTGGTGGAATGTGGTTAAGCGACTGTCCTAAGTGAACTTTTATATGACAATACTTTTGGGTACCAGCTAACCCGTTTACTCGGGCTTGACAGATGAAGCATCAACCTTATGTTCCCCTACTACTCGGGGTACGAGAAATAAAGTTCACATCACGCACAACTATGATTGAGAAAAATGCGGGATTTATTCCCTCAGAAGCTGGGTGCAATGAAATAGGCTCTATACTCCACTAAAGAAGGCGTAGGTCTATAGCCGCCTACCAGTTGACACAGTACTGAAAAAGCGCACGTGGTGCAAATGGAAATTACGAGGTGAAAATGTGGCGGGTGCAAGTATTTCGCACGAATGTCTAACCTCGGTGGCACATGCAAAAGAGAAAATATTTAAGATATTTACTACTGCCCTATGAAAAACTACCTGTGGTTGATGCAAAACCATGAGGTCATCCGAGGTCGTGACACGCCCACTGTTTGATTACTGGTATTCCTTCCCTTTGTCTGAAGGCTTACAGGTAGAGGGGAGGAGTGAAATTTTCCTAAGGGAGGGGATGAATTAGTCACATTGAATACATTAATTTACATGCACTTGGTACATGTTTGATGTGATTGATAATAAAGTCCAGCAGAAACAAAATAAATTATAGAGTAACCCTTTACTAATTTAGACAAAACATTTAATTGCAAAATATTAGAAAAAATGTTGCGAATATTATTGTTAAAGCTAAGTATCTGCTCACAATGTCTACTGAAATTACAAATTTATGCTGTGGCTTGGTTACAGTTTAATGAATGTCTGCTCTACCGTGTCCTGGGCTACACCATATTACACTGGTTGAGTGCCTGAGTGTACGCTGCTACTGGTTCTGTCCTACCTTAGTAACCGAGGGATGAAAATGGTTGAGCGATGCTGATGTCTGATTCAACCCATATGAAGAAAGTATATCTTGGCCAGATCTGTCTAGCTCTGAAATTTGCCAGATCTGGCATCTGGTATAGAGAAATATACACTCATTTATTACTGGCCTAGATCTGGCCAATTTCAGATATAATATTTTCCATCTGGGAAGGTGCTAATATGTGATTTGTGTGTTTTTTCAAGTGTCTTTTGTATTTTGTTTTATCAGCTAACTTGCAAATAACGGTCATACTGTATTGTTTCGACGTAAGCCTCTGATAGCTAGCGAGGATGGATTTTGTCTTGTACGAGGCCTGAGAGGGTGTGCCACACACGCTGCGACTTTTAGACCTGCAGTCTTTGTCTTCTTAACCACATTTCCAGATAGCATGTAAGCTTGCGGCAAGCCTGCAATTGACTTGATTTAGGCTTGCCATTACAAGCCCTATTTGGTAAGTTAGATTCAAGCATGAGTTATACCTATTTTTTACAATTGTATCCTGCCTTGTACGAGGCAAGCTTGCTACAAGCTAGCAGCAACCTTGAATCAAGCTTTCCTCGCAAGCTTGCTGCAGGCCTGTCGTGTGGAAACTAGTTAGCTTGATTCAAGCTTGTTTCAAGCTTATGGCGTGGTATGACAAGCTTGCTGCAAGCTTGCAGACTTGTCATGGCAAGCTTGATTCAAGCTTGAATCAAGCTTATTTTGCTATCAGGATACTAGTATCCATAATAATTTTATTTTCACGAAACCATAGTTAATTCATGTTAATACAGGAGTAGTGTGGCTCTCATCCCTGCAAGATAATTTTCGCGTAACCAGTTTCCATGGTTGTGTAACTCGTATTTACATGCTTTGCAGTTTTAGTCACCCACAGTCTTGGTGGGTGGGGTCCGCTTATGTGCACACAGGTGCAATCATTTTTCTAGTATTGATTTAACCACAGTTAATCACAGTGAAACTTCATTCACATTGCGAGTTTTTTCAACGATGGCCATTCCCCCTAAAACGCATCTCAAAAGGTTCTATTCAACACATCGAAGGCTTGCAGAGGATCAAGAGGAGCCACGAGCGGTAGATCTGCAACCCTCACCAAAAGCAAGCAGTCGGAATTTCAGGTGCTGGCAATTTTCCCGTTAAAACCCAGGTTGTGCCTTAGGACACCCCTTGCCTTTTGTCGTCGCCAAGAGCATTTCGTTCCATTTCATATGAACAGAGGGATATTACATTACAAATGATTAAAAACTGTAACTGAATGCTTAAATCACTACATCTGAACTATAATGTAGCACTATAGCATCAGAAGTATTTGCTGCTGCTTCATCAATGTTAACTAACCAGCCACCCATTGTCTGAAAGCTCGCCAAGGACAATGTTTATTTAGCTGCAACCTTGAAATGAATAAAGTATAGTCCGGCATTAGTTGGTGTTTATGAATAACATATCACTTTGTCCGGATCAAGTCAGTACCAACCCTGGAATAATTGGCTCAATATGGTCTCAGGAACATTTCGGAACTATCTCACGACTATGAATAAGGCCCATTGAGGCTTTAATTAAATAACCTGTGGTATCCACCTTATTTGTGCACTGAACTGTAGATCTGTTTCTGGAAATGGCGTAGAAAAAGTTGCTCTCTGTGTGCACTTGGCGAGTGCGACTCCCAAATTGAATACGAACATCGAGTACCTGGTAACTAGAATAAAAGAAACTCGGTTAGTGCGCACCAAACACAATCTAGAGTTGGTGCTGGAATACACCATCAGAAATAATTAACAACTGGTACGTGAGCAATAGCACATTAAGGGGCGGCTTGAGTGTCACAGTTTGAAATTCCTAGCCGCCAGGCAGTGTGTGAGTGCAGAATAGGAAAAGTCTGGATACAGGAGCCAGAAGGCGATAAGAAGTGACAGACAACGAGCGATTGTGAAGCGCACTGTTGCCGTGGTGGCGATTTTGGCTGTGACGTTAATGTACCTCGGCTGGCAGACACCTGTACCTGGGACACTGAGGGCCATTCCTGGTACAGGGATAAATTAAGTACTTCAAATATGACTGTGCCAGGTTTCACCGAAATGTTATAGCAATATTATAATTAATAATTAAATTTCTGTTTGAAATATTTACACTTTAGAAGCATAACTTTAAATCTCAATTAAAATTACAACCAAAAAGAGAATTCAGAATAGGTCAACTGTGTTACTCCTTTAGTGTTCAAATTAAAAAAAACTGCGATATGTTTTTGAGTAGTTTACATCGTCAATAACGGCTGTTTTTGAATAACGACGCGAGTGAACCCTTAACTACCAGGGTTAACCGAGTTTATAAATACTTCGTACGCGGCCGTTGCCTAACAAACACTACATCTTTGGCAATGAAGTTCGTGTTTGCATTTGGTAATCGTATTAATGTATTAAAGAACTCATAAATATTAATATTTTTACTTCAAATAAAATTACTATTCCTAGAATATCAACTTATCAATGCAACCTATGGTGACTGAAGACAAGCAGGATTGTTTTGGTTTGCTATAGCGAAACCGAATGTTCAGTGTGTTTTGAATATTATAAATTATATTCAGTGATTATTTTATATTCCGTAACACTTGAACAGGAATAACTATTGTTTGTTTATTATACTATATATTTAATCTGTGTCTTAATTGAGGTTGTTCAACTGGGTTTCCACATTCCCGATTACACGTACTAAGAAAAAGTTGTCTCGTGAACGTTAGGATTCCTATTCGTTGAACCAAATGTATAAATTTGTCTTATTGCTCCATCTTAAGTTGCTTACAGAAACATACAGGGTCGGTAGTGCTGGTCGCTGACTGGATCAACTCAGTCGTTTGATGCTTAACGAGCAGTTGTAAATCTGAAGAGTAGTTACTAGGGATCCTTTTTTTTAAATATAGCAAAATCTGCCGAAGCGATAATTTCAGTCGCCGGTCTGGCAGACTTGTTTTATTAGACCAGGTTAAAACAGTGAAGGATATCCTTTTTCTGCTGGTATTATGTACATATGTAGCATTAAAATTACATACTAATAATAGTTATTTATTTCCGTGCCTGAATTATGTACTCTGGCGACATTTTTACTTGATAAAAAAAATACTACAATCGGACATCGTATTTTCTGTGAACATGCATTCAAACCACCTTACAATATATATTTTCTATTATGTACACATGCGGGAGTCTGTTTATTTTTTACGTATACTTTTCTTTGCTCCAGAGCAGGGTAGATCTACAGGATCCGGCGCCAAGATCGAGTTAAACATTTTGAGATCTTGAGGGCTGGTCATTTCCGACCGATTTACTCGCTATCGAGTGGATCCGAATTAGTTTCTGTAAGCGCCTAACGATTTCTTCACGTTTGTCGCTAAATAAAAGGAAGGTGTATGTGCATGTTCCAATTAAATGAGGTGTAAATTTCTTTAATTAAGGCTGCCATCTACCCTCTGGAAAACAGGAATTTTATAAAAATTTTAACACTAAACTATTAAATGCAGAAGCAAACAAGGGTGAAAAAACAATGTACGTACATTTTTTTACTAAGAAATGTGAATAAGCTGAAAATTATTTCATACAACACATTTGCCATTTATTTACTTTTAAACGGTAAACACACCACCTGGCTTTACTGTAATTAAGGCTGCCATCATTGTGAGCCAGTTACCTCGCTACCTACACATTTTCGCCAATTGTTTATATTCTGTATTTACGAATTATTCTCGTTCCTTAAATATTAAACGATAAACAGAGGTATTTATATGCTTTACATGCCACATACACAACACATCATAAGCTTTGTTTTTCTAGTATTATCGGTTCATGAACGTAATTATCCCTAAGCAACTCCCTGCCACGTCCCTTTGTTTTGATGATGGAAAACATGGCCGACACAAGTTCAATTCGGTTTCAGCCCGAAAGCGCTTACGTCCCTCTATGTTTACTATATAGCTCATTGATTCTACTGTTATAGTCAAACTATGATAAAAATAAAACAGACACTGTAAAATCCATACTATCCAAATTATTGGACAAGCAAGTTTTGTTCAATCGTAAAAATAAAACATATTTATGTTTTAAAAAACAATTCTTATTGTTAATTTTCTAAATTTTTCGATGGTAACATATCTGCAGTTGCAGATTCGTTCCCAGCATTTAAAGCTAACATGCACTCACAGTTGAGTTGGCTTAACTGTACATCTTTACATCACTGTTTGCATAAAAATATACACCATGAAACAATGTAATTTCGTATCACAACTATTTCATTTGTAGTACGAATTACCAAAAGAATTAACAAACTACCCTCTCCAAACAATTAAACAGGTGTATATATTTTGTAAAATGTAAGGTTACAATAATCATTGCTTACATAACAAAACCTGCCAATGCAGTAAAGTTCCAATAACATATATAATGGTAAAAAAAAGCTTTAAACCTATATTCTTGAGTAATATCTGTGTTCTGCAGTCTAGTGTAGCTCGTTTTCAAAGTAAAAACTACAAAATATAAAACATATTCCTTCGAATACAATTGGAATGTCACAGGTTACACATGAAAAATAATAGCAAAAAAGGTAACAAAATAAATCAATAATGAAACAATTAGTCCAGGTAGTATGTATGCTTGTTTATATTGGCCATTTGGAGCTTTTCATACAGACTTTTTTTCTTGCTTATTTCTGTTGGTCACGACATCACGTGGAGCTTTTGCTACAGACTTTTTCCTCTTGTTGGCAGATGCATTTTTCTGTGTCTCTGCTTTCAAATTTTGTACTTCTAAAATAGACGTTGGTTCATGGATAGGCTTGCTTTTTATCATGCACAGATCAACTATTTCCAGACGTAGGCACTCCCGGTAGAATTTAATTAGTTTTGGTATCTTTTCCTTCTTCCATATCTCCTCATGTTTGTCTATATTTTCGATGTGGAAGTCTAGTTTTGTGTCGGCCATGACAACAAGATAACAAAATTCCATTTGTGAAATATTGAAGGTACCTTGTATTTGATAGTAGTATGCGGGATTTCGCATAAGTCGTAGGTTTTCGTCTTCCATCATCTCGAGAAAGAGGTTTTGTTTTAATTTTTGATGTCACTTGCAGACCTGTACTTATGGCTAAGGGTGCTCACTTCTCTTCTACCGCAGCATTTTCTGACTCCTTTAAAAACTGTGTTGGAAGTCTATAAACAAGCCACATTTTCCAACAGTTAGCCCAGTGATCTCTTCAAACCGCTTGATAGCAATATGTTCATTTCTACGACCGTATTCTGCGGCTTTGTTATATACTGGTGGCGTATATAAATTTTTTTTTACAATATTCGAGCACGGGATGATGTCTCTTCGACGACATACTACACCGAAGTTGCTCGCAGTCCAACGCGATCGTGTAATCTCATACCACGTTTTGCATTCTGCTTGTTGATGTGTCTGGTTGACAGTAATATTTATTTCTTCCTTCATTACATGGGGTGAGGCTACAAAGGCACATGACCCATAATCAACATCATCTTCAGTACTTGCTGTCTTTCGTCGTTTATGTTACATAGCATGAGAGTCATCCCAATATTCAAGATTACTACAGGATGGGTTGTGGGGCTTAATTCTGTTATGTAGAACTATATAATGTCTCATACTGCGGCTTCTTCCGCAATTTTTTGGAAAGGACTTAAATTCCATGCATGACTCTTTTTGAAATTTTAAGACCGCGACATGACATCGCCTCTGAAAAAGAGCCTGCTGACAATAATATATTATTTTCCCGGAATTCAATTTTGCCAGCTCACTCGTGTAGCATTCCGCAGCGTTGCTTGTTTGGTTTTTAACTAACCACGAGGCTTTAGTGACCGGTTTTTCAACTAGACTACCTATTTCTTCACACAAACCAGATCTGCACATATCTGGCAGAATGTTTGCTTCGCTCTTGTCTCCATCACAGAAATAACTACTACATTCAGAATGTACACCTACAACATGTTTAGGGCTATTTCTTAAATCTTTGATGATATCTTCAATGCTTTCTGTTGCTCTTCCGCAGTGTCTGATCGCACCTGGTGCTGTCGCTGTTAACTGGGATATGGTCTGCTTCAAACATTTTCGTGCATAGAAAGGGAAATTTTCGTCGGTATCCAATGTGTGCAAATGACTGGTACAATTTCTAACGCAGTTGTTGGTACATTATTGTTTCTTGACAAAATGCCCATACAGAACACTTTTTTTAAAATTCGTGTGTAGACGCTGGAGTACCCATCTCCTGCTAGGTATTTGTATCTGACACCATGCATAGAAATAAGATCTTTCTAGTCTGCTGTCCAATTATAACTGCCTGTAAAATAAGAAGATATAATGGTGTACACACTCATACGCACAAACACACACACCATGAAATGGTGTGATTCTGGTAATTTAGAAATAATTATTCCAGTATTGGCAGCTGTTAGAAAAATACATATCCGATGAAAATTTTCAAATATTGTTTGTTAATGTGGAACTTAATTGATTTTTACTCACAGTACAAAGAACGCGAAATATTAGCAGCCTAAGTCATCCCATGTGTTCAAAAATGTCGCCCCATTTTACAGTTTACTCATATTTAGTTAGTTGCATCCTCATAGTTTGTTACATATATTATGACTTACTCTGTATTGCCATTATATTATTACATTTGTCATTCTGCTCAGGATTAAAAATACTGTAAATACGAACTTTGTAATCAACTCAAAAATCATTGTTTGAAAATGTTTCGTATGTGTTATATATTTAACATAGGACATTTCTGAATGGTTCTCATAATCTCTCTCATTTGCGATAAAATAAATAAATATCGAATGAGGAGGGCACCGAGGACAGGATATCTCGCCTTGAATGCAGACTTCTGCTTGGGAACCTGTAGGTATCTGTTTGCACCTGAAGGGTGACATGAAATGAAACTGTACAGTTGATGGGTGACAAAATGAAAAAAAGAAAGGGGAAACTGAGATCCCTGAGAAAACGCATCGATCAGGTGCAAGTTCCCCCACGTGTGGAAAATTAAAGGCCGACACTGTCGGAGTTCGAAAACAGATTGCCAATATGGAAAGAAAGTAGTCTGACCACTCAGCCACAGCGATCATGGCTCCTACCTATTTGTGACTACTTATACACTTTAATTTTAACTTTTCTGTACATTTTATTATTTGGTGGCTCGAATTCCATACTATGCATATGTTAAGAATATTTTTCTGAGACATTTTATATTTGTGCATGGAACGTTATTTATACCAATAAATGGCCCACGATGGTAAAGGGATTATATCTCTCGCCTTATGTAAGCAACCTGGTTTCGATCCCCGGCGGGAAAAACCTGGAATTTTTGTGTGTGAAAAACGTGGCGGACGTTGCTGTTGGTCGATGAGTTTTCTCGGGGTCACTCCTGTTTCCCCAACTTTCTCATTCAGTCACTTATCCACCCTGCTCATCTCACAGTGTCCATTCTTTGCGCTGGACAGGATGACAGGTCTGTCTCGTGAGTCAAGCAGCCATCTCAAGCTTCACCCCAGCTTTCTGTCAACCAGAACAGTGACCCTACCACAGGCCATGCTTCTGTTACATTTCAAATTATTTTAATGAATGTAGTGTACATTAGCCCACAGCATACCAAATTTCTTTAAATTACAGCAATAAACAGTTTCTGTTTCGTTCATGTAAATAAATGTCAATCCATATTAATGAACTGACCTAGTTTTGCATAAAAAGACAGTTGACATTTGCTACAGGAAATTGTATGTTCAGTTACTTTGCTAACTTCTCACACTGTAAAATATATTCCTTCTAAATTGATTTTGATACATTTTTATATCACAAATCCATTAACATGGAAACAATAAAAACATCCAGGAGAATTTTGTTAGTTATTGTCCAGCAAGGTTTGAAAAGTATACATATGGATTTTGAAAATAAATAAATACCTAAACAAATAAATTTTACAGTCGACTTTTGCTATAAAAGGGTATATGTTAATTTCATACATAATGTGAATAGTCAACATGATGGATTTATGGCGTGTTTATTTGTAATTATATAGCAAAGAAAACTTTATCGTGCATAATGAATACTCTGAGTAAAATTGGTCTTAAATCACTTGTTTGAATGCATAGCCTTTTAGGTCTTGTCTAAATGTGGAGTTTTACCGAATACTAGCATGCTATGGTTATGTGTAATACTTGTAAGATATCACATAATGTTACACGTACTCACTAATAAAAGAAATCCACTAATATTAATATGCACAAGCACAAACAAATAGTATTTCAATATGTATTGATAGGGCTGTAAAATGCTAACCTGAATAAAGTTATTTCATTATAGTCTTTCGAAGTTCAAAGTACTGCGATGTTTAATTGGAATTTAAAGTAAGCTTGTTAATTTTGTAACAGGGATATCTTGAAACTACATGTAAGCTTTTTACTGATGGGAACTCTGGCAAAGTGATGTGTAGAGTCGCTCACTCCAACGGCGTGCAGGAACTCACTTACCCGGTGACGCCTGCACATCGTCAGGAGAGGACAAGCACTCGATTGCTGGATCTCAGGGTCATGTGGCCGGCGGCCATGGCATTATCATATCCTCCCACTCAATGTCTTAAAACCCTACTCAGAGGACTCTAGGCGGTCCCCATGCCCGAAGCACAAAATAAAATTCACACTGAACTGGGGAGCTATTCGCTTTACGTAGGTGAAATAAGAATGACGGGTTACGAGGGGCATGTCCCCTTATGGCCGTGAAGCAGCGAGTCATTAATAATTGTACGCAAATTCTAGGAATGCACTTATTATTGAAAACAACCGTTAATCCACACGTACATACCAAATGGCGATTGAAGAAGCGACTCCGAGACCTAAGCCCATCTGGTAGGATATGCTGTAACGGCCACGTGGGCACAAAGAAACAACAAGTCATGTTAAGCCCCTGGACGTAACGAATGGCAGGGGTTGAGGGGTTTCTCAGGGCTGATAAAAATACGTTTAAAAATTGTTCTGGTTGAATTTATAAAGATACAACTATTGATGCACTACATGAAACGACAAAGCAAGGTGAAGAGCCTGGAGTGACGTAAGTCGACCGCCTCGTAACGCCGCGAACCACCAATAGATGAGCCCTTCACGCCGACCGTACAGCGGTCCTGCCGGTGGCTGGAAAAGCTCGTTAAACACAAAACATACATAATTTCAAGCGGGAAATTGCCCGGAACGCATTTAAATTAAAGACTGGCTGATTAGAGTCCAAAAATGGTTTATGGAAAGTTTATTTAGTTTATCATGTGATTTTGAAAAAGTGTACTAGAGTTGAAAACATTATATGACATAATAGAAGTTACGTAGAACATTTCAATTAAGTTACTTTGCTCGCTCGCGCTTGGCTGAAATACACACTGGTAATTAAAAGGAATTACGTATTAATTGTGACAAAGGGAGTTTAAGGGCCGAGGTTGGCTACGCGGGCGAGTCCATCTCGCCAGCTGGCACAGGAGTGTTTATGCGGCAGTGTAGTTTAAACCTGACATTTATCTCTAAAACACTTGCAGAGTAAAAACAAGGTTACCCCTTGCCATCCTGCATTAATCCCAATTGGTGGAAGAAACCCTCGTTAACGTAAGTTAGCTGGAAACATGGGACTGGGCACAGTCTAAAAAATGCTATTTACTTATTTATTCGTTAACGGGGCACATTCCTACCAATGGATAGTTGTTTGTGTTAGGCAACTCTCTCGGTTCACACATCAAAACACAGTGGGTGTAGCGTCGGGGCGCTGCCACCTCTTGGGGAGCCACATGGTAGGTGCATTTCCAACATGCCGATGGAGCGCCGTTCCGAAAGGTGGAAGTGGGGTGGTGTGCATGACTGGCTATCTTTGGGAAGGGGTAGCAGAATGGTCAGCGTCATTACATAAGCGTTATTCTGAAACAAAACACATATTGGTTTCTCAACGGGGTCGGCAAATATGTAACGTTAATTGAAATCACATATTGCATCTTGTCACCCTATCAGGGATCTCGTTTTGAAACAAGCTGACACTTATTTTTAAATATTTTTACATTTTACTTAAACGAAAAAAAACACATATATAAACCTACTTTTCCGATAGTCCTACATTGATAATCTCATACAGGCCAACATTTCTCAAGATAATTTATTATTAATTGTCAGGTCGATGTCTTAACACACCGGACAGAGCATTGTAATTTGTGGACATAGCTGCATTTCGTCCCCCCTCCAACCACTACAACATTAATGTACAGCACATAATTTTCACATGCATCTCCATTTGCAATGGTTAGTTTTCTCTCTTCTTCGCCTGCTTCCAACATACTCTTTTGCATGTTCTGTATCCATGCCTACAATACAATATAAATAAGTACTCATATAAAAACAAAATTAATACTCACAATTTGAATAGTATGAAAATAGTTCCCATTACCTCCCCAATTTCACTCTCCTACTTGATAAATGTGTTCCATGACATGCAAGGAACATCCAGTACACTTAATACATTTTCGTGTTGTGTGAATCCCACTCCAGAGGATAGTGCTGCCCATGCACCCACGCTGTTAAAAATACTCTTAACACTTTTGTCGTTTCTATGTGGGGAAAATGGACGGTCAAGCTTGTGGCTAGTGTAGAAATCAGCGCGGAAATATTTGTAAACTAGAAATTGGTGATAGTTTAATGGGATAAATAAATATTAATTTCAGGTATTGTGCACGATAATAGCTTATCGATACATTAATAAATTCCGCATCTGTGTAGAAGAATCGTAGGTTCGATTTGTAAACATGATTTTGAAATCTTCAGTACTAGTAGATCGCAAATTCATTAGTTTTCTGCATATTTCAAAGGTGTTCAGAGGTTTACAAGGCCTTTATTTGAAGCCTGAGTTCAGGATGTAGTGGACAAGGTCGGACTATATTAACTGTTTTGTTTATAATAGTAATCCTACCACTGTACTGTGATCAACTGTACATAGTAAAAAATAAATATAGATACAGGCTTACGACTGGGCAGTCATTGAGGGCAAGCACCTCTTGGAATACTTACTCGTTCCACCTTCCATTCCAGATCTGCCCAGAACTACCCCACCATTGTCATTGTCACCCATTCCCCCCTTAAAAAATACACTCCCAGACCATTCTAACAAGCATAGCTTCAGGGGCATCATTTAAGGGGGGCCGGGGGGTGAATTCCCCCCCTGGATTTATAATTTTAAGTATATAAAATATATTTTTTATTTTGTTGTTTAAATAATGCTAACCTAAGCACATAAAACTGAAGTTTTATTATTAAAGTTTCTAATTTATACATGCTTAATTAATAAAAAAAGATGCAATAAGGTCACTGTCACCGATAAAAATCTTGCCCCCACCTCCAAGATAAACCTAAAGTAACGCACCTGCATAGACTATCTCTCATACTCTGTCCTTCAAACCCTATCAAGCTTTCTGCTACTCATACCTCTATCCCTGTACAACGACTAAGTAAGTACTCAAACCTTCCCCAACCGCCCACTCCATTCACCTTTTTATACATCCTGACAAGCCTTTATAATCTTCTTTTGTCCTTTAGAAGGCTCAACCTAACTTCTTTAACAGTATAAATGGTCTGAACTCCTTTTCATCCTCACTCTCACCTTCCCATTTATTCGTCATCTTGCTACAATTCTTTGCACATTTTCGTGTTCCCTCATCTCCTCTTCCATGTATGAGCACCAGACTGAAGCAGCATACTTCAATAATGGCCTAACTATTGTCTTATAAAGCCTTCTCCTTCACTTCCCCACTGACTTCCTTAAAAATTTTTCCCAAGCATAACTAAGGCCCTTTTTCCTTTTGATACTGCTCTCTGCTTTCTTATTCTGTCCATGAATTATCACCCCAAAGTACTTGCATTCTGAAGCTTTCCCTATCCCCTGCCATTTGTACATGCCCTAATATATTGGCCTCTTCCTTGTAGACTTACTACTTATGTCTTTCAAATATTTATTTTCATTTTATTCCTCTCTGTCGACCCACTCACTTGCTCAAAATCCTCCTGTAACTGATTCTGCCCTCCCCATACAAAATCGTACGCAAACAGTCTCATTTTACCAGTCACCAGAACACTCACTATAATAGCAAACAACACAGGGGCCCAGCAGACTAACGTATGGAACTCGTAACATAAGCTCACCTTCCTCCGACAAGGCTTCCCCCACTTTCACCCTCTCATGTTCGTCCCTTCAGAAAGTCTAATAAGCTGACCAGCCACTTTCCTTCCAGTTGAGCATCCGCATTCCATATCGGTATTCCAAGAGGTAACATATCAAAGGCCTTTTCAAAATATATAAAAAAGGAAACCCCTTGCTTCCCCTCGTCCACAAACCTGCACTGAATCCTCCAGCAACCCTGCCAGCTGCATCTCTCTTAAAATTGTGCTAGTATTCTTGTTGGTGCACATTACAGTGATCAACACAGAGGCCAACAATGTTTTGTATTTCAGTTTTTATGTACAGTATAACCAAGTTTAGGCCTACAGCTATATTGCTATTTCGTGTGAAATAAATATTAACCTACTTTCTCTGTGGCAAAAAATATTGTGACGCGGGTCGTCCCTGACCTCCCCTGATCTGAGCCCGTCGTGCGCATCAAGCCCAGCGGCTTGTGCATATTGGAACACACCCGCCCATGTGCGCGACGAGGTAGCGGCGCCTAGACGCCGCCCCCGCGACGTCGAGTGGACGTAATATGTGCCTCGGACCCAGTAAACGACCATCCATTGGTAGGAAAGTGCCCCCTTGACGGAAACTCTCAGTAATTGACAACAAACACAACTCTCTTGTTTTAGCACCCCAGTGCTATTCCCGTCAGGGGGGATCACGCTATCAA
>PNEQ01031421.1:0-27031 GCA_003012365.1 Medauroidea extradentata
TATATATATAGAGAGAGAGAGAGAGAGAGAGAGAGAGAGACTAGAAACTGAAGACACATAAGATTCATGCGTTGTTTTGTAGCTTTTGTAGCTTCAAGTTTTTTTATAGATTATGGAATTTATTTAGGTATTTTAATTAGATCAAATAAGTCTCCCTTCTCATTAAAATCTAACAAAGCACAGAGAGAAAAGCATTTAACAATTATGATTAACGATACAAGATGTTATAATACATCACAATTGAGTAAAAAACACCATACTTGAATGTCAAGGTCAAAGAACGGCAATTGCCCAATTTAAATGGATACTGTTTTGTAACTAGGGTATTCGTATTTCACACCGTTTTTATACAACAAACGTGCTCGTAAAAACAACTTTGGTACGAAGCAGTTTTCCACTCCTAAGATAACAGACCAAAGACCCCACGACTTGAAGTGGCCACGAGGGACGAAATATGTATACAACCACTGAACTTATCAAGCAGTACTGCAA
Organism: Medauroidea extradentata; assembly: GCA_003012365.1. Classification (NCBI taxonomy): domain Eukaryota; kingdom Metazoa; phylum Arthropoda; class Insecta; order Phasmatodea; family Phasmatidae; genus Medauroidea; species Medauroidea extradentata. The sequence continues at coordinate 493 of PNEQ01031421.1, forward strand.
CTGCAAAATACTAAAATTATTCTTTACCAGCTAACAGATATCGTGACTAGTACGTACAAAACACTAGCTACGACAAAATTATGTTTGGAAATAATTACATAGAAACGAAAACGACGAAGAAATTATAATGCGCACGGTAACATAATGTCCTAAATTTACAGACTTTTTACGGAAACACATTACTAATTTATGGAAATGTCACCCGTAGTTTAGTTCCTGTTCAAATAATTCAACACCAAAATATCCGTAATTTTACGGACGAAAAATTTTAACACTGCAGACGTATACTTTAAAGGGAAACATATCTGCCATTTTGGAATGATGGAACTTCTGCATTTAATTTGGCCAACAAATGTTATATTATGTTTTATGCTTCGTCAAGGCTGAGGTATTAGTTTCGTACATCGTATGCAGTCAAGGTACTTTGCAGTTAGTACTGCTTGACTACTATTGCTAGAGATAATGGTTTATCGCCAATATATTTTGTGCCAACATATCCTTGAAAAATCTGTAGTTTATTGCAAAATATATTATTGGGTGATATACGCCTGACACAACGTAGCATATAGACATATAACAAGACATCACATATTACAATAGCGGGATTCTTATTGGCTCAGTCAAATAGGGTTAACAGATTCACGTACAAGCGAAAGCCAGTAATCTTCTGGTAAGTTGAACGTGCGTTGAAACCCAGCAAACAGTCAAGTTTTCCCGCGATAAACCATCATCTCTAACTATTGCTTATACTATACTTGTGACCATCCGTAGAAAAAAAATGACTTACTAGTCAAACTCATAAAAGGAGTGATCACGTCACAACTAAGTAACACATAAAAAGGTAATATTTGTAACATGTCGGATGAGAAAATGTAATCTCATTGTATGGAACTTAACAGCGAAAATCTAATAATTCGGAGATGCCAGACACTGATCCCTCCTCCTAATACCCAATCTTGGCCAAAACTCAACACCGAACAGAACGTGTAATACTAACCCCAAAGTCGAGACTGTTAACGCCGACGGGTATAAAACTGTAGAATAAGTTAACATATGTCCGCTAATACTTGTCAAAAAAATTGTCGCAACTCGTTGCAACGCATTTGAAGCGCAGGTAGGGCCCCTTAAACATCCATAGGCAGTTCGGAATAAAGTGAGCACTCCGTTCAAGTTCTATTTTCAGCCAATTCGTATCTTTCCGCGCGTAACGGCTAACGACGGGGAATGCCTAACCTCTCTGAACACGTCGCTTGATGTTTGCGCGTGCAAGATAAATTGTGTAGCCGGTACGTACCTATACAGTTCGGAAAAAAAAAGTTTACTAATTATATAACATACAATTATGTCGATTTCGGTAGCTTTTGTTTCATTATTGCAGTATTTGAACAGGAAAATACACGGAATGCGTAATTTCACTGCCAGCCATACAAATATGTAAGGCAACTATAGACATAATGTTGAATTACATGCAGTAACGGCTAGCGATATTTGTCAACGTTTAAATTTTTGGTGCTCACTTTACCCCGAACGACCCATACATAACCCTCCTTTAATCATACAAGGGTGCATGCCTATACACTGTTTCGCAAAATACGGCAGCACGAAAGATTCTTGCGACTTTACACCGCCTCTACACTGTAAAAAAAACTTTCTAAAATATTTGGAAGTAATTAAACTAAACGCAGTATGGGACAGTTACCGTGCTTCCGCCTTGTAAATATGGAGACTTTTACACTTGTTACAATACAAGTCTAGTAACTTCAGTATAGGCCTACATTTGCCTATCTCCAAAAACAATTACGAGTGCTACCATGGACGTCTGGGAAACAATTCTACCACACTGTTAAATGTGTCGCAATTCCGCGGCGTTGGTGGCGTCGCAAAATAGCAGTAGGGCGGTTGCACAACCCTGCGGCGTTGGTGGCGTCGCAGAAAGGCGGTCAGCGGTTGCTGGATAATCAAGTCACCAAAAAGAGGCGGATTGCGACAACAGAGGTGTCCCAGGAATCCGATGACTTGAGGAGTTCAGTGGGTATTAGCACTTACCCAACACTCTTGCAAACTTCTGGATTCAGCAGGGATTACTCCGCCCCTGGGCGTAGCTGGGAGACAATCAGATGGGAGGATTTTGAAGGCCTGGTGGGGGTGCGAAGAATGGTATAGACATCGAGCTAGCTACCGGGGGAGTTGGAGAAGTGAGTCGGCGAGTTGAGTATTCCGCTCCGGCGGCGACCGCCCCCAGCGACTCTAGGTTCGAGTCTACTGTTATTCCTCGTATCTTCTATTTCTAATAAATTCTGTTAACTTTCATCTCTAACTTATTTATCTTCCCCTTCCCGGTTAAACTTTGTAACAATAAGTAGAGATGATGGTTTATCGCGGGAAAACTTGACTGTTTGCTGGATTTCAAACACATTCAGCTTACCAGAAGAATACTCGCTTTAGCTAGTACTTGGAGCTGTTACCCTATTTTACTAATCTGCAGACAGCTACGTTGTATCATCAGACGTTTATTAACGAATCATATTTGTTGTAAGAAACTATAGCGTTTTCAAGGGCATGCTTGAACAAAATATTTTCGCAATGTACCATCATTAGAGACAATGATTTTTGGTAGGATTATGCAACATTTTGTTTCAATGCCTCACGTTCACATCTGCAGCTCTGGTACGTCGATATTGGCAGCGTGCATCCCTGTAGAGACATCACTCATTTGACTGTGCCAATGAGAATAACGTCACTGCGGCTCCACCCGTCTGCGATTTGCGGGCAGATCCCAAATATGTTGAGAGTTGAAAACAGACAATCACTGACCATGAAGCACAGCTGCAGGTGTACACGCGAGGCACTGAAACTCAATATTGCATAATTCTTTTCACTAAAAACCATTGCCTCTAACCATCATCTCCAACCATACCTACTTTCTAAGAGCTCCTATACGCAACGTGTGGCAAATTTACAAACTATTACTTAGAGTGTATCGATCTAACCAACTAAATAGCATAGGTTCGCAAGTGTAGTATCGACCGCCGGCTTCTAATTGCACGTCGTCGCGAAAGGACGTCTGGCATGTATGACGGGTCTACTTGCAGGTCAGACGATGGTCATGTTGTGAGATTGAAGCACGCGCAGTCTTATCTGCCGACCTCTCGCAAGGGTTTTGACACCTCGCCCCGCCTACAGTCTGCATGGCGACTGACACCAAATACGTTGTAACACTAGACCCTGCCCAGTGTTTCCAGCGTTAGAGCAGCAGAAATACCATGGATGCTCCATATGCACAGGTCTCATTTCATCACAAAATATCCCACAGCTGAAAAAAAAAAATACATTGTCTAGACAGCACCGTTTTTAAATTGACAGCTAATTTGTAGGGTTATTTATTCGTGAGTTTCAAGCTCCTGGTGCTCCTAGCCATTGGAACTAACCCGCATAGCAAGAAACACATCCAAAGAGTTTAAATAAATAAATCTCTAAATAACTTACAAAATAGATACACGTACAAAAATAATTTAACATAATACGCAACGCAACAGTGCTAAAAACACTTAGCAGATACTATGAAACTTATAATAGATTGTCAAATAATGTCGTGAATAAAAGTCTCATAACATGAATTATTACATTTAAAAAATTCTCATCAAACGGGACAAATCCCACGACTTGACAAAACTGGTCACCTGCCAGCTCGTGCATACAGCCTCTGGTATTTGGTGGAAAGATTTTTGCTCTAACTTATTTCATTGCCTTACTAGTCCAGTCAAATTACGGACGTTTAAGGCCATGCACTCTTTTTCTAATGTTCTCCAATAATTATATGTTTAAGCTTAAACGAGAGCAGATATAAAAATCTGTTTGCCAATGTTGTTTAAAAACATTTTTTTTAGTGACAGCTTTTTTCAACAAAATTAATTATACGGTTTTGACTAGTAAACCTGTTGACCAGAATTTCGTTACTTATATAATTAGCTAAAACCATAGTATACTGCCTTGAACAAAATAAGCCAACGTGGATAAGACGATTTTTATTCAAAATTGCCGAGCAGATTTCTGATATAAGCTTTCGTTTATGCGTTAAAAATTAATATCGCCACAAAAGTAGAGACAAGCGACCATGGCCTTAAGCGAAATGGCGGAAAAAGGGTGATTTTTTTGTACAGGTGTGTGGACATACTAAACATCCCCAGAGTGCTGATCTAAACATTCCGCTATCTGTCGGCTTTAGAACAATTTTGTTCAAACAAAAAGATGTACCACATAACTTTCCACAAAAATACCTCGTTACTTTCTCTCGTAAGATGCGTAGTTTTCGCGCTACGCCCTTCTAAATAATTGCAAGTCGCCACCACATTCCCCCTGCGACTGTTCTTAAAATAAAATAAGTCTATATATATATATATATAACGTAAAGAAGGTTTTATAAGTAGTTTTATTACTCTGAAGGTGTTGATGTTAATTACAGGCGATTCACTTTAAAGTAAGCACTTCCCAATACTTATAATGGGGCTATAAACAGACACGAGTATTTCGCGTATTAATCTGGTAGCAGTCTATACTTCTCAGTCCTATACATACACTGACCAAAGTCGAATATACATTGGCTCCTAACTGTACAAGTGGGTAGCCTCACGAATTATTTTATTATTTACTACTGGCTTGCAACATCCAGAGGTGTGTCAAAACAACTGTCGTCTAATCACGGAAGTTACAGTGGTATATAGGTTATTGGCATTCAACCTGACCAATCAATACGCGAAATACTCGTGCCTATGACTATTAGATCTACAGTCTTGAAAGTTGAGAAATGCTTGCACTAATTTTTAGTTAAATACAAGTTTACATATTTAAAATAGTTTCCATGGCGGCAAATGCCTCACGGAAAATTATAAGCTCAGGTTATTCTGAACAGCCTATACCGAAGTGTATGTACAGGTTAGTGTTGTACTGTATAATCTATAGCTAGAGGTGATTTATCGCGGGAAAAGCAGACTGTTTTCTAGGCTTCATTGTAACGTATTTATTTCTGACGCCTTTATTTCGTTACTGGCAAGTCCCTATTTGACTGGGCCAATGGTAATTCTTGTGTGCTACTACTGGACGTCTGTGATTCGTCTGTGAACAGCTAGACTTAGCTACATAACCGCCTGCCAATAACAGATGACGCAGGACGCTCCACTGATTTGCAGAATACGCTGGCAGAAAACATTCTCGCGATTTTTCACCGTCTCTAACTATAGCCAGTATATTTAGAAATACATATACTGATAACAAGCACTGCACAGTAGGATATTATTTCCACGCCACCATATAGGTGAAGTAATGACATGTTTTGTTTCAAAGTGGTTTCCCAGAAAGACCTATTCCACTAACTGCACAGACCTCTATCTCCATCGATGTTGTAATTTTGAACACTTACCAGCTCTACTAGATGCATCTATTTACGTGACATGATGTGGACGGCTTTACTTCTACATTCATAGTGCTATTATGAAATTAAGATGAAGTGGCAAGTTTCGCCGTCATGTTCGCTAACACTGTCGTTAGAAATTTCCATTTCTATGTGCTCGAGACGTCAGCATACTGGCATGTTTCGTCTTCATCGTCTTGATCATGTACTCAGGAGAGTTTGGAATATATGCAATACACTCCGCTGCAGTGACTGCAAATATTAGAACACTTCTAACTTGCAGTCTACAACATCTCGGTCCACAACCTTTCGTACGCTTACAGAAAATCGAATTTAGGAGACTGTCTGGAGCTGGTAGAAGTGTCGAGTGTTTTTCGCCATCCCAGAAGTTCATAATGTTATATATTAACACACCACAGCTACACTTGGTGATATTGTAGCCTACTCGAACACTGTTATGCCGAGCAGAGTCTTCTGTTGGATGCAGATAGAATGTTAAGTATCCAATTGTGTTTCATTTTTTCATTGCACAATATGAAACAAGGGAAATTTCATCCTTCCCCTGCAATAGCGTGTGGTGAAGAATTTTAATTTAAGTGTGTGTGTATGTATGTATGTATGTATGTATGTATGTATGTATATATATATATATATATATATATATATATATATATATATATATATATATATATATGGATTTTATCAGCTTTAAATTTTCTATGAAAATTTTGACAAGTAGTTAAAAAAACAGTTGATGTAGTGGCACAGCCAGTAAATGCATGTAGGAACGTAAAATACATTCTTAAGACTTCCTGTTGCGTACAGACTGTATGATGAAAAACTTTTAGATTTCACTGTTCCACTATATAGGGTTTAATAAAACATAGTTCACGTTCTATAGGGGCATCCAAAGAAATAATACAAGTAGATCTACAACTTCTCCTGGGACTAAGGTATGTACCCACGTAGCAGTTGAAATCGTTAGCGAGTGTGCATTTAATTCAGCGTGTCTGACAAGGAAAACATTGTTTTAAAATGTTTTGGTTGACATTGAATTCAGCCGTAATTACTGTGTTATAACTATTTTATGAACTTTTTTCTTCCATGTAATTGCAGACATATTGTCATTACAATCTATTTCTTGTGCGAAATGCTTGTTGGATGTGACGTAATATTCAGCATATTTGATGGCACCACACCTTTTTATTTGGGAAAAGTATACGGTTCGAAGTTCCAACACATGTTTATGTCTTTATTATGTTTTCTTGAATACAGATGATATTTTCCAAAATACGGTAAGTCCGAAAAAAAGCAGTTTTTAGTCCAATTGAATGCAGCTAGAATAATGATTCTAACAAGCGCTTTGAATTGTTAAACTTACACCGACATACTTGAAGTGTGTGTTTGTTCTTTCCGTACATAAACAATTCGTCGGTATACTACCAACTGTGACCAAGTCATAAATGCCTTTTTTGTGGAAAAATACAATTTAGTTAATGCATAGCATACAAAAATTAGGTACGTAGTATGTTACACAACAATTCCCAAATAGTAAACTTTAAACTCAGCAATTGTTAATGTGCAACATAAACACATTCCTAGTCATATTGTTACTTTGTCTAATTGTGACTAGGTCACTTTTGGAAGTAAACTGACGAAATGTCATGATAGTTTAGTATTTCCGTCAAAGAAGTAAAAATCGCAAATAGCTAAAAGCACATTCAAAGCGCAGGCAGGGAAGCGTCTGAACATAAAAAAATCTATAAATTATAACGAATAAATAAAATAAACATGTAACGCAAATGGATGGGAAGGGACAAGTGGAAGCAGAATGAAAAGGAAAAATGAATGAAGAGTAATCGAACATGGCGTAATGATATAGTGCTGGACGGAGATTAAACGCTGAACCAAATATTTTTTTTCCACTGTACTGTAGGATCAGCAGAGCTGAGGCAGCGAATGAATGTAATTAAATCAATTAATCTTGGGTGTCTCGCAACGACCAGCTCAGCTTTCTCCCGAGCTCACGAACTTCTTCCAGCAAAGCAACACAAGAATTCCTACGACCGTCCACTCTCCGCAGCCAGTTACAATTACAAATGAACCAATCGTTTCGAATTGTTGAATGCATTTTTAAAAAAATTCTGCATAATACTTCTTATAATTTATTATTTATGCTGATAAATATGTCTACAATAGCAATGGCAGAGTAAGAGGGTAGATAAAATGTAGGGAAAAAATTATTTTCTTCAAGGGAAAATTACCACGTATTAATAAAATTAAGTTTAAAAAAATTGCTAGAAGTAGCAAAAAATACAAAATTTCACAATTTTTAAACACAAAAATTATTTTCAATTGATTACAATGGATAGACGTCAGGAAGTAGCGTGAAATGTTGTGTCAATATTTTTTTTTCTATTCATTATGTTCACTGGTTTTCGCAGTGGATAAGAATGGAAAACGCAAATGTTGACTTTCAAATGCTACTACGGGAAAACTGGCTGACCTAACGTTATATATAAAGAAAATGTACTCACAAGTAAGGTCTGTAAAACTAACAATATTTCATACAAACATATAAACTACGATTTCTCCCCATTTGACCGCCCTTAATTAGCATCATTTTGCAGCTTAAAGTCCAAATTATTCCGGGGAAGGACCTCCAGATGCCCTTCCCCCCGGTACAGCGCTTTAAAAGAAGATATAGTAGCTCATGAGATTTGTAAATGTGTGTTGCAATGGGAGTTTACAATTAGAATTTATTGGTTTGTGGACACACGCCATTGCTCATGTTTTGCTGATCAAACCTGTGTTGAATGACAAAGTACGAAAACGAACAAGAAAAAACAAATATAAAACATAAACAAAAATAAGAAAAGCAATTCCAGAGGAATTCTTCTGTCAGTTTCTTTTTTTAAATAGGCCTAATTGTTATATTTGACAACACAGAATTCTAGAGATAGAATTATTTGCTGTCAAATATACCAATTATTTTTAAAAAAATGACAGAAAAAATAACAGAATTCCTCTGGGATTGCTTTCATTTTCTAATTTTGTTTATACTTTATATTTGTTTTTTCTTGTTCGTTTTCGTACTTTGTCATTCAACACAGGCTTGATCAGCAAAAACATGAGCAATGACGTGTGTCTACAAACCAATAAATTCTAATATCGTAGATCTTTTATCAAATTTTAATGTACTAGTCTCAACCCCCCCCCCTCTTCCAATCATTCTTTACACAAATCATAGTAGTAACGGCGAAGTAAATTGAAGATATTTTGGTCGGAATTTAAAATTTCGATCTTAAGGCGGCTGCCTGGTGAAGGGTGTGTCCGTATGTGAGGCGAAAATCGATGAGGCACTACGAACGACGCCGGCCGGCACTTGTATTGTGATATCGCCTCTATGGCCAAAGTCGTAAATACGTGCGCAGTCTTCCCGCCGTAACGTATTTAATGTGGTACTTTTAAGCGGTGACCCTAACATTTTATTACACGCGTCACTGTAGTAAAGTCCAGTGTACTTGTAGACTTCAATCTCGAACAAATCCGTTACATATATCTTGAGAAACAACCACGTGAAGAAGTCGATTGTAGCCAAGTTTAAGGGCTTTAAAATAATGCTTCCAGCGTGCGCGATGTCTTGTAAGTCACATTCACAAGTAGCTGAAGTGTGTTTTCTTTTCGCAGGTAAGCAATGTGGACGCACGTTTACTGGTCTCTGAGAAAAAAAAAAAACAAACTTCGAACACGCTACTTGCAGTTCGAGCACCTGCCAGGCGGCCGCCTTAAGAGTGTTCCAATGCGATAAAGTCATAATTTCATACTTATATATAATAGTGTTAGTTTAGTTGACGACACCTGTGACTGCAGTTTCCTCTTACGAAACAATTTTAGCTGATGTAGTTTTCTCATAAGGGTGCGTCAAAGTCAAAATTGGCAAGTTATACTGCCATCCAAATAGTTAAAACCAATTGACTTACGTAAGTGAAATAACATAGCACGGGCTACGTAATAAAACATTTTTAAAAAATTCCGTGAACTATTTTTGTATTTAAAAAATTTGCTGAATTTGAAACTTTATTTCCTGTACTTTTGCGATTTTTTAAAAAAATTCAAAATATTACGTTATGGTATTTTAAATACTTTATTGCAAAGCTCATGGGATGAACTATCACAGTAAATTATTTATTCAAGTAGGTCAGTTGGTTTTCACTATATGCATGACAGCCGAAAAAGCAAATTTTGACTTTGTCGCGCCGTTATGAGAAAACTATGAAAGCTAAAATTGTTTAGTAAGAGGAAACTATTCCCACAAGTAAAACTAATTCTATTTCATAGAAATATAAATTACGGTTTTATCGCACTTGTCCTCGACTGGCGCATGGACGGCGGCGTTGCAGCTTGTCATGCGTATTCTTTTTTACGCGAAACCGCTAAACTTATTCATATTATGTTTATCTACGCAAAGAACACACACTTGAAACTACGCTTCTATGTTTTCAAAAGTTCAGCACGCTTGTTAGAAATATGATTTTCGAGCCTCTCAAAATGGCTAAAAACGTTTTTTTTTTTCTCGCAGTAACTCAGAAAATATTACCTTAATCCGTAAAGTGCAAAACAAGAGGCATGCGTTGGTCTTTACTTCATGTTATTGAAAAATAAAATGTTGTGGTCACTGCTTACAGTTCCGTAGGGAAAAGACTACAAGGAAAACCTTGCACGCCAGTTTGACACACTGCGAATAGAGGCGATATGCTTCTCGTCAAGCGTGGGACACTGGCCCTTATCGCTGCGCTTTTCCCACGCGTCAAAGGTGGAAATTCGACACCGGCGAAGACTCCTACTAAGGGCCGAGGGGAGCGGGAGATCCCCGAGAAAACCTGCCATCCTGCAGCATTGTCCAGCACGATTCCCGCATGCGAGACCCCACCGGGAATCGAACCCGGATCGCCGAGTGCTCTACTAGCCCCGGCGCCAACAGCGTCCCAACGCACTAGCGGGGTGTGTAACATTCCCAGGCGGGGAACAGACACGAAAGCAAGCTTCGCGGACCGAAAACCGCTTTTCGATCTCCACCTCCTCCCTCCAACACCGACAAACAGAACCGCAACGCTTCCTCTTTCTCGCCCCCGACAAAAATGAAAATTCCCCCAATATTTCTCCACTGATAATAACGCCGGGGCCCGGGGGCGCGCTTATCACGATCACTGGCGCCGCGGCGTACGACGTATGGCAGATGGTATCAGTTAATGACCTCCACCGAACCTGAGCCCAGCCGCGGTTAGAGCGAGGGGCAGCGGGGGGACGCTCAGAAGGCACGAATTACACTTAACTCGGTTAAATATTCCCGATTACGTGCCTCGCTGGGGCAGCACGCGATCCACCCAGGGGGGAAAGCGAGACCATCGCCGTCGAGCCGGCGGGGAGGGTTGAGGGGTAAAAAAAATTGTTTTTCTGATAAAAAAAAAGGCGTGACGAGGTTAAAGCCGAATATGAAATACGGCACTAGGGGAGAACGATGAAGGTGGTTAATAACCAAGCTGACGGCCATCGCAATAACTGCCTGACTTGATGACTGCGTCAGTGCGCTGGACGTCAATACTCTATGCGATCCCTGCACGTCGCTAATTATCGGGTAGCACACCACCACACGATAAATCATGCTAACACGACAGGGAAGTTTTCCATTGACATCGTACCAGTTCCCGGGGGTACAGTTGTGTAAACAAAGCCACGTGGATTGCAGACATTGGTTTGAAAGCCACGTGAATTCGAGACACAGGTTTCAAAGTCTCGTGGATTCGAAACACCGGTTTTACAGCCACGTGGATTCGAGGTAATGTTTTCAAAGTCACGTGGCATTACATACACTGACTTATGTAACAGTTTTATTTTTCTAGAAACACTGTAATATGTTTTGACTTCAATTGTATATTACATTGTGAATGTGACGTTCCTTGCATGTATATTTCGTCACAGATTATGAAATTCGGCCTACTAAAACTTCAGTACAGCCTAACAACTCTCCCACCAAGACAACCCAAAGTGAAATAGAGTTCTATCAAAATGTGTTAATTTTATTCTCGGGTTTTACTGGACGCGTCGATACCGCGTTGTTAAAAGCGCATACGCTATTTGGAGTTGCGATAGAGCGATAAGTAGAGATGATGGTATATCGCGAAAAATTTTTCTTCCAACAAACCCTTGAAAATACTGTAGTTTCTTGCAACATATGATTCGGTGATATACTTTTGACACGACGTAGTTGTCTGCAGACCAGTAACAGGTACCAAATATTACAATATAGGGATTCTATTGGCTCAATTAAATAGGGTAAAAGTTACAAGTACAAGTTAAAGCCAGCAATGTTCTGGTAAGCTGAATGTGTGTTGAAATCCAGCAAACAGTAAAGTTTTCCCGCGATAAACCATCATCTCTAGCGATAAGGGCTACGTTCACGCGAGCATCTACTGACTCATCGCTCTTATGTGCAAGGCGCTGAACTGGAGCGCAGAGTTTCTATGGTATTCCTGCGTGGGTTGTAAAAGGAGTCTCTACTGGTGTCGAATTTGCGCGTTTGACACGGGCGTGTGGAACAGCGGAGTGGTAAGAGCCAGAGTGCCACGCTCGACGAGAAGCATATCGCCTCTACTAGCTGTTATATGTAATATACTTAAATTAAAATAGGGACAGCAATTCAGTTAAGTTGTGGGTAATATCTGGACTGTAAGAGCAACGTATCTAACAGAACGAGTGAAACATTTTCTTCCTTCTACAAACATACAGAAATCATGGTGATATATAATAGAACAGAAGAAAATTAATGCAACAGACACGCCGTAACTTAAAAAAAATTCAACAACATATGCATATATAACTAAATCCTGGCTGGATGCTCTAGACCTTTTATATGTTCTACAAGACTAGATAAAAAAACTACGGACAAAAAACTATAATGAAGGAAAGGTTCCGATAAAAAATAACATATACTTCTAAAGATGTTTTAATTCTTCCGTTGGATATATGCATTCCTATGTAATCGGACATTAAAATGCTATTTTATTATATATTTTATAGCCTACATAGTGATAAGTACAAAATAAACAAATTATGCAAATTTTCCAACGAGTCCAGTTGCGCGTAGATAGAAGGCATGGCAGGCTCTGATGCATACTAAGGCAGTTAAAGAAGCAACACTGATAACTCGATGCTATAGACTACATCAGTCGTAATAAAAAAACTAATAGAATAGCGAAAACGTGCAAAAATTTCAACGAAGTTATCGACGTCCCTAAATAACCTAAAAGACTTTACAACTTACGCAAGCACGCTTATTTGAACAATCTATTATTTTTTTAATCGCGAGATAATTGAAGTATGCTTCAAAGTAATGCAACTGCATTGTTGGGGACGAAAAGGCGTGCATTAACCTTGAATGGCTATTCTTCAATAGTATGACACAACTGATCATTCTTCTGAGAATTATCATGTAGCCACATTTTAACTTATTTTTTTGCTAGCGACGAAGAACGCACCGAGATTGGCTAAGCAGTAAAATAAAGCGATAATTGCATCACCTCTTACTTGGGGTGTGCATTCCGATTCCAAAATATCGAAAGTATCATAAGAAATGTATATGTATTGACACAGGAATGTCACGGTATCGACCAAACGTGTCTTCAGAACTCCTGGCATGCCAAGCCCTGACGTGCCGAAAATTTTCTGGCCCGTCTAAAAACATTCGACCTGCGATTGCAACATTCGCCGAAGTAGATGGTATACGGTTGTTGCACTTTGCGCGAACTCGCCAGCGAAGGTCACTACAGTCGTTTACGAAAAGTAACCTGTTATGAGTAACGCAGATTTGCTCAACCCGTCACACTTGTAAATATTTAATCGAATTGCCAGAAAGAATATACACTGTAATTTTTAATCCCCGACGCAAAGAGAGGGATGCTATAAGTTTGACGTGTCTGTCTATGTATCTGTGGCATCGTAGCTCCTAAACGAATGAACCGATTTTGATTTAGCTTTTTGTTTGTTTGAAAGGTGACTTGATCGAGAGTGTTCTTAACTATGATTCAAGGAAATCTGCCCAGCCGTTTAAAGATCATCAGCTCTTTTCGAGGTTTTTTTTTTTTTTTTTTTTTTTTTAAAAAGAGTGAATGTAAACATTTCTACTGGTCTGATCGATTAGAAATTTTGTCTCCTGTGAGTAGTTTCTTTTTTATATTTAATTTAAGTCTTAACTTGTTTTTATACTTTTACAAGAAAAATCCTTGCAAACTAAGTTTCTTGTTCTTGTAAAATATACAACGTATATGTTTGTAAAATTAGAAGGCGTAGACTTGTATTTGTACTTGCAATAAGACAAATATAAAATTTAAACATGCCTACTCATTTTACTTTGATGTCACTAAACATATTTATTAAATAAGTCTTGAATAAACAAAATTTACGTGGGGAAAAAAGCTTCGTGGAGGCGCATAGATTGAAACGCTCAGATACTATGAAAAGTATCCCTAAAAGACCACTTTCTATTTGGTCCTTTTTTATTTGTATACATTGAATGCACAGTTAATTGATAAATCTTTTTTTTATTTTGAAGCACGCGATCAATATGAAAATTCACTTTATCCCAGAAAAAATGCTATCGATTTTGGTAGGCTACAGATGTTTACTATTTTTTTTTACAAAAATAAACTCTTGCAACTTTATAGACAAATGATCTTACAATGAAAATGTTTGTAATTTACAAAAGTTTGTAAAACTACAAAGAAATTCCTTGTAATTTTTACAACATTGTTTTTAGAGTGCAGGAACTGTCCGTACGTACAAAGAATTCCTTTTGTAGTCTCACAAACTTTACAAAACAATAATTTTACAACGGACGTCTTTGTATTTTTACAAGGATTTGTCAAAGTAGAAAGAACATATTTTTAAATTGTACAATATTTTTTAAAGTGGACCTATTGAAGTTCACTTCATCTATAGCATTTTCAAGTTTGAAAACGGAACCGGAACGAAAAAAGTTGCTTACAGCAAACCAATGGTCACTTGAATAGTCCTACTAACAACTTGCTTCCAATCGTGCCAGAGAAACAATTGTACTTCTGTTCATTACCTGGCTGAAAGCTTGTCGGTAGAACTTGGAAGTGAATAGCAAACACAATTACAAACACAAAATATACAGTAGATATCGTTAGCAAGTTTTAATTACGTGTGATAACATTTCGTGAACAATTAATAATTTTTATTAAGTAATAACCAATAGCAACTTATATGTACTGGGTGAAATTTGTCTAACAATGTCCACTCAGCGATAGATGTGTGTGATTTTTGACTATTACATATAAACATTCTAATTACACAAACCGAAAGTCTGTAAGCGAAAAGGCATAAGTTATGGCGTTAATTAACATAGCGAAAATTTTTCACAACACAATACGATAGCACTTCTACCTACGAACAATACTATTCACAGCAATTTGTAATCATTGCATTGCTATTATTTTTAGGTTTTTATTTCAATTAAATTGCATTTGCTTCGGGTAACTTCTACCATCAGATTAGCTTTGCATGCATGTAAGTTTATAACTAAGGGACCATAAGAGTAAAAACGCAATAGAAACATTTCATTAATAAATAAAGCCGCCTGGGTAGACGTTCGAGGACTAAAACTGCGGAAGCGATAAAGACGACACAACACGAGCCTATAGTCACTTGGAGTCTAAGTCAGTTGCCAGAAGAAGAAAAAACGCGACTTTTGCGTGTCTGCAGCTATAAAATATGACACCCGTGTAATGTTGTTCAGATGTTTTTCCTAAGCAGACATCACTCTTGTGTGATAAGTAGTTCTCAAATAATGTGGTAACCGGCCGAAACTCTGCACAGCGCTAGACGGCCCTGGAAGCTCAAGGCGAGTTGCAGTTACTGTTGTATATGTACTGTTTGATTGTTTACAAACATATGTCACAAAAATATCAATAGCGCGCCAGGCACCCGCCTACTGGCCGTGTGAGTGAGGCACGGCGCCAAGGGCGATGTTGACCGGTTCATCTGGTGTGGTATCGCCTCTACCGCAAGACACTGAAACAGTGTGCAGTGGTATAGGTACAGCCCGGAAAATGTCGCGGATTCAACGACCAGCGTGTTAGAATGCACTGTTCTGTGCATACACAAGCCCCGACCATTTGTCCACTAGCTGCTACTCAGTGGAACAACAGACAATGAACGAATAGATGGGACTTGAATGTGCATAGGACAATGGATTCTAGCATGCATTTCACTGATTCCACGACATTTTCCGGGCCCTGGGTGTAGGTGATTCGGGATCAAGTGAGCACTCACAAAAACCCTGATTAATTTATATTTTCTGCCCGTTTATATCTTTCCGTCGCATGTAAACATAAACATTACCACGTGCTTTTAATTACATAGTCTTGTACAATGTCTACATTTACATTACACTGGCCTGAACATGTTACCAACAATATCTACTCATTAAATACACGGGGATTGAATAACATTTAAAACCAATAGTAATCTTAGTTATACATACCTGCGAATTAACGTCTTTTAATACTGGTTTCTGTGCATCGACTCTAATTTAAACGACCCACACTACTGCCGTTACGAATCTCGTAAATTTGGAACATTAAAATCCATTTGTAACTCAAAGCCGCCACGTAAAAAAAAAACACGACAGGGATAGCTACATGCTAATTTTATTTATCGATTTCCAAAAATAAATTCTGTTTTAAAATATTTTTGGTAAATGTGGCACTGACGCATAAAATATATTTGTGATGAATTTTGGAGATAATAAGTGTTATGTGTTCATCTTATACTTGACTTGTAATCATTCTTGAACATGTAATTACCTTGCAATGACTCAGCATGACAAATTAATTAAATATTCCATTATTACGAGAAGTGGTTTACCAAAAATATATTCTATGTCTTATTAAAGAAAAAAATTCCACAATACAAATTGAATAAATGTTATGGCTCGACATCAAAAATACGAGAAAATTATATAAGACTCCCCAGGCGAGGGTAGCAATGCAACGCAGTTTGCGTGGCACCCGGTTGCGAAACGCACTGCAAAAAGAAACGCGGTCGACTCGCCGAGGCTGATAAGGACGTGCCTAGGCGAAGGCCACGCCACCAGATAAGCGAGGTCGGATCCGCTCTCTTCCTTATGAGCTCAGGTACACTCGGGTGCCAGCCGACCTTGGACCTTCCTTGCCTGCACAGCGCACTGGCCAACACGCTGGAAGATTTATTTTTATTATTTTCTTTGGCTACTCCTGGAAAATGCACACTGGTCCGCTAGTTTTCCTTCGTTTTATCTGTAAGTTACTCGTAGGACCTAAATAATTCGCGTTTTCTTTCATTTAGACACAAGCTAGAATTCAAACAAATCTTAAGAGGCGTACCACAACTATTATTTTCTACGCGAAACAGCTTAACTTATTCACAATATGTTTATCTACAACAAGAAAACACGGATAAAACTAGGCTTCTATCATTTAAAAAATGCTACATGCTTATAGGAAACACGTATTTGGGGCCCCTCGAAATTGCTATAAAAATACTTTTTTAGACAGTTGTAACTGGAAAAATACCACCGAGATTCCTAAAACACAAAGTTACGTTGGATTTTACAGCAAATTTTCCACAAATAAAATTGTACGATCACCGCTTTAAGTCCCATAGGAAAAAGAAGGATAGTAAATCACTGCACGCCAGCTGCAGGGCTTGCGCGGAGAGGCGATAATGTGTTACACACTTCGGTTAGTGGCAACCTTACCACTCCTACCTCACACACACAAACGCTGTCTATCTATCGAGACTGCGTTGGTGTATGTGAGGCACAAACCCGACGGAGCGGGGTGCGGTCTACCGCAATTTTCATCATCATTATTTTATTTTTTATTCGTACCATATATTTTTCTCTTATTTTAGACACAAAATGTGACTAAATTTGGCTCTTATGAAATATTTTTATCTTTCATAGTTTTCGCGTAATGGCTTGTCAAAGTCATTATTTTGCATGTTTCCGTTTTAACGACTACACTAAAACCAACTGATATACCAAACTCAAAAAAATCACAGTAGATAAAGACATTTCAGGCTACAATGACATGCTTCAAAAATTAAAAAAAAATAAAATAAAATAAAAATTGAATTAAAAATATATTGAATTCTTATAATTTTTATTTTTAGATTCGGGATTTTTTTAAAAAATTGAAATAATTGTTATTCTTTAATTTTATGAGCATGTCATTGTAGCCTGCGACGTCTTCATCCACTGTGATTTTTTTTTTTTTTTAGTTTGGTATATCAGTTGGTTTTAGTGTAGTCGTTAAAACGGAAACATGCAAAATATGACTTTAACAAGCCATTACGCGAAAACTATGAGAGATAAAAAAATTTCAAAAGAGCCAAATTTAGTCACTTTTGTGTCTAAAATAAGAAAAAAATATCTGGTACAAATAAAAAATAAAATAACGATGATGAATATTGTGGTAGACCGCGCCCTTAAGGGTTTGGGCACGAGTTTCTTGGCTTTCGAGAGAATTATTATTTAAAATGCATACGAGAGTCGATATCGTAAAATCGCTTCGTAACTTTTTTTGCAAATTGGTTTTACTATGCAAGGTAATATTTCGAGACAAACTCGGTGATGAGTAGAGCTAATTCATCAATTAAAATGAAATTCCGTTAATTAACTAATTAGCAACTATTTTGCAGTCTTCTGACTCGACAAAATTAGAGTATGCAGTTTAAATCAGCCATAACAAAGTTACGAAGCGATTTTACGATACCGGCTCCCATTTATGTTTTAAAAAATAATTGTCGTTAAATGCGAAGAAACTCGGGCCAATGGCTTTAAGAGTGACGTCGGTCGGCGTATGTAATGCTTTATCGCCTCTACACGCAAACCTTGCAACTGGCGCACAGAGCTTTACTATTATTCATTTTCCTATGGAACTTTAAGCGATGACCATATTATTTTATTTGCGATACTTATGGATCAAATTCCAGCGTCTATTTCTATTATCGTGTTTTTAGAATTCAGTTGGGATTTTCCTAAACACTGCAGTTTAAAAACAACTGTTTTTAGCCATTTTGGGAGTCTTGAAAATCGTGTTTCCCATAAACGATCTTTATTCTTAAACTGATATAAACATTGTTTGGAATGTGTTTTATTTTCATAGATGTACAAACGTAACGTACGTTGAGAAGTTTCTTCCAAATATGATTGCTTGCAACTCGCTGCAACGTGTTTCAAGCGCAGGTAGACACGAACATTTTTAAGCCCCATAGGAAAAATAGCACTAAGAAAACAATGCATGCCAGTTTGGCAAGCCGCAAACAGAAGCGACACTGTTACCGCCGAGTGTGGAAAGCTGAACCTTATCGCTTCGCTGTCAAGTGTGGTCCAAATTTACATTGTATGAATACGTGGACGCTAGATCTTTTTACGTACGAGGCAAGGAAACGGGGAAGGTGACGGTAAGTCGATTATAACACGTCAGTCAAACACTTCATCGCTAGAGGTACTTCAATTTCACGGATTCATCTGGCAGTAGCTTAGATTGCTCAGTCCTGTACACGCTCTGGATACAGTCGATTATTCATTGGCTTACAACATTACAAGAGATAGGTCTATGAATAATTTCCTTATTTACTACTGGCTTGCAGTAGTGAAACTCGTTTCGTGACAGCCGCCAGCTAATCACACACGTGATTATGAAATATATATATATTTGGCGTTGAACCTGACATGGAATGTATTTGCGAAATTGACGTACCTATACTCATCGCCTCTAGGGGCGAAGTACTAAACTAGTACGCAGTGTTTTCGTAGTAACAGTTCTCCAACGGGACTTGACCCTGCTGTTTTACTTGTGGAAAGCATGAGGTAAAGTCTAATACCGATTTCTGTTATTTGATGTTCCGATTACAGTTGTTATTTTCTCAGCTACAGCAACGTTGAATGTTTTTTAAGCTCTTTTGAGGGGTTTGGAAAACATGTTTGAATTAGCGGACGACATTTTTAAAATCACACAGTTACACAAGAAATTACTTAGCGTACCACGCTACGGCACGTCTCACGCGCCAGGTCCACCAACTTATAATACTAATTTCTAAATAAAAGAGGTACATCCCATTTTTGTTTAGCAAACGCCTTAAATAGCACCATTTTGCACCTAAGCACTACATTTTCGGGAGTAGAACCCCCGGATCCCCCTTCTTTGACTCTGGGTGTGGGCATAGCTACAAAAAATCTAGAGCTGGATCCACGGATTACTTTATTTTTCCTGATTTAGAAATTCTGAGAAGAAAAATGCGAAACGTACTACTATATAGCGTGAATTATATTTCTCTTCAACTACAGTTCAATCATCGCGGTTTAACTTTCAATCAATATTTAGGCGGCAACCAGTACAGCATTTGTTTTACATTCTTAATTTGCTGGGCTGAATGCATCCTAAATATGCGTCAAAAGTTCAACTGCGATGTTTGCACTGTAGGGTAAGGTAAATATAATTCACTCTATTATAACTAGGGTCAGGAAAATTTCCCGAGTTCAATGACCCGCATGCTAAAATCAATTAGTCTATACATACTGAAGCCCCGTCTATTTGTTGTTTGTCTGCTGTTCCACTGACTAGCAACTAACACACAAATTGTCGGGACTTGAATGTGATGACTCTTAACATGCAGGTCATCGAAGTCGCGTAATTTTCCAGTCCCTACTAATTATATAGCAAATTTCATATTTTTCTTCTCACAATGTCATAAAAGGGAAAAATATATAATAAGTAATAACCCAACAGGTCGCCTGACGCGGAGTCCTAAGTTCGTGACAGTTGCGCAACTGGGCAGTGTTACGTCCCAACCAATTATAAGCCAACTGTTTGTTCTGTATAAATGACAGTCTTACAATGAACTACTTAGTCCTACATCATGATGTCCTAAATATTGCATTTATATGACCACAACACTCCTAGCAATACTGTCAAATCAGGAGTAAAATGCTTAGCACGTTTCACTGAACGCTAACAGTTTATTTGCTTATTTTCACGACAAAAAAATGTGGTACTTTGGGTGACTAAATCTAAAAAAACCGTTCAGTAGATTTCTAAAAAAAAATTCAGCTTCTAATTATAACATATAACTGTCAAAACTGTGGAACAAAATTTTGATATGAGTATTAGTAGAGGTACGTCAATTTCGCGGATTCATCTGGCAATAGGCTAGATTGCTCAGTCCTGTACACGCTCTGGATACAGTCGATTATTCATTGGCTTACAACATTACAAGCGATAGCTCTATGAATCATTTCCATTTACTACTGGCTTGCAGTAGTCGAAGGCGTTTCGTGACAGCCGCCAGCTAATCACACGCGTGATTATGAAGTATATATATATTTGGCGTTCAATCTGACATGGAATATATTTGCGAAATTAACGTAGGTACCTCTAAGTATTAGGTAGCAATAAAAAAATATTTTCGAAATCACTGCAAAACTTGGTAACAAGACCTTAACCTACCCTTCATTCCTGACTCTGGACCGTACATACACGGGGCACGGGTGCACCAGAGGCAGGTAGTCGAACTCGTGACTTCAAGCAACGCCGTCCCGCCAAAACAAATTAGCCTACGATGCCGACGCACGAGCGCGATTATTAAATTCGGCACGAGGACCGATGACCGCGATAATTAACAGACACCGCTTGTTAGAGTCGCCCGGCCCAATCAGACCCTCAAAAAAAAGGGGGGAGGGGGTTGAAGCAAACAACGGTTCCGTGCTGGGGAGCATTCCCGAAAAAAAAAAAATTCCAAATAATTACATAGCGCGCAATTATTGCGAAGAGCAAAGTTTGAGGGATGAGGGAGGGGAAGGGAGGTTGGCAGCCATTAGGCTTGCCCGTTAAAAATAATTAAGGCCGGCCCACAGCTGCGCGAGAGAAGAGGGATGAAGCAGTGCGGGAGATGTGATGCATGGCGCTGTGCTACTCGAGCGCCGCGCATACAAATTACCTGACCTCGTCCACCCCCCTACCCCCCGTCAACCCTTCACCCTAGACCCCCGGCTTGTCAGTAATTGAAACGAGCTCTAACAAATGACCCAGCAACACTACGCTCTTCCTCCGCTCAAACGCGGGTCGCTGGTCGCTGATCATCGCCAGGCGCACATCACGGATATAACTCGACTTGCGATTTAAACTTCCAACACGGCCTGCGCGCGGGAATACACGATTATTATTTTCCATGCAAAAACTCTTATGGTTTCAGCTAATTAGTACCTTGAATAAATATTCAGTCGCTAACCAATTATCCGAAACCAAATAATTTTTGTCTAAAAAAATTAATAAAGCGTAATTAAAACAAACCATTTTATAAAGAATAGTAAGACAGTATGATTACTTTCTCTCCTTTGACATAAAAAAATATCGTAAAATATGTTGAAATGAGGGCAGTGGCGGATCCGGTTACTGGGGCAAGTGCCCCCCTGCCACCGCCAGTCATCAGCCAAGTTGATATATAGCTTTACCCGCACCTCAATACGCGCTTACGAAAACTACCTTGGATCTACTCGATAGCGTAGGTATTGCTCTTAAACTGGTCAAGAACGCCATGCGATTAATATCCACCAGCCCTCAAGATATCTAAATATTCAACTTGATCTCGTCGCCGGATACACTCAGATCTACCCTGTACGGGAGCAGAGTAGATAGCCGCCAGCAGACGATTACAGCAAAACGCGCGTAAATCGTAAACAAACACGTATGTCTACGTAAAAGAAACTGCGTTGTAAGATGTTTTGAATGCATTTTCACGGAAAATACTATGTCTTGACTGTTGGACGAGAAGTGTGGAATGGTTTATCAAGCAAAAATGTCGCCAGAAAACGTAATTCAGGGTATGGAATAAATTGTGTAGTTAAATTTCTAGGCCTTCCAAATAGATAATATTTTAACCGTTTGAATTTAATTGCACATAACACACTCTGATTAATGCAGAAATAGTAGTAGTTACGTGTGAGGACGTTTTTCACTTTGCAATATATTGCCATGTAAATTTTTAGGGCATTGTTCTAGCATTTTTGTACGGTATAGATAACTAATACGCAATTGTAAGGCTATGTGAGTGCATTGTACCAGTACAAAAGGATATTCTGCACTGTTCTAGCCTTGTCTAATAACACAGGTCTACCAGATTGATGACTGAAATCACCGCTTGCGCAGATTTTGCCAAATTTGTTTTTCTTAAAGGCCGCCGAGATACTACTCTTCGGATTTATGACCGCTCGTTAAGCATCCAACGACTGAGTAGATCCAGTCATGTGACCAATACTACCGAGTAGGTTATACCTACTACGTTTTCATAAGCGCCTAAATGTTACAACTTCCCCTCCAAGGCGAACTTCTGGATCCGACACTGAATGGAGGTCCATCAACCTTACACAATAGGCATAGCCACGCCACTTCGCTTCTGTATACCAACGTATTCTGCGGTTTAGCGTTGTCAGGTATCTCTTCCCATGTCAACCAAGAGCGTATTTTTTTATCCGCTTTGGCGTCGCGCGCGGTTTAGGCACGACCAGGCCACCTCGTCGCGGGAGACGGGACGTCACATCCCTGGGGACTCGGACCCCAGGACAGAAAAATGGTGGGTGGAGAAGATGGGAGGTGAGAGGGAGTGAAGGGATGAATCTCGCAGATAAGAGGTCTTGGCTCGGGCGTGACCGCCCCATCTTGGGAGAACGACGCGGGGAACTTTTAATACGAACCTCGAGATAAATTCGGGCATGTTCAGAAATTAAAAACAACCTCTCCCTGAAGAGAAAGAGAAAAAGGAGGGGGAAAGGGGGGTTAGGGGACTGCAAGAAAGACGATACTCGCTGCTCTTGTAACAACCCAATCATGGCGGCTAAGGCATGAACACCTTATGATTAAGCTATCGCGCAAAATGTACATCTCACTCTAGTGTTTGCGTGGCACCAACGGTTCAATCTTTGCAATACGTAGTTAGTTTCATTGCCGTACGTGTACATTTCCAGCTCGGCTTCATGGTTATAGGCAACGTGTCTCCCTGCATAGGTGTCACTTATTTGACTGTGCCAACCAGAATAAGGGTATGGAGACACCACACAGCTGTCATTTACTGATAAAACTAACATACGCGTGAGAGCTCAACCCATTCAACCACTGAACATGCAGCTGAGCAGCAGATGTGCACGAAGGCATTGGAACAAATTGGCGGAAAAAATCTTTTCGCGAAAACCCAGGAGATCTACAGATATGACATGTTAATATTGAATCCTAGCAATAACATGTTATATTGAAGCCTAGCAATGACATGTTATGTTGAAGCCTAGCAATGACATGTTATATTGAAGACTAGCAATGACATGTTATGTTGAAGCCTAGCAATGACATGTTATATTGAAGACTAGCAATGACATGTTATGTTGAAGCCTAGCAATGACATGTTATGTTGAAGACTAGCAATGACATGTATTGAAGCCTAGCAATGACATGTTATATTGAAGCCTCTCAATACCATGTTATGTTGAAGACTAGCATTAACATTTTGTATTGAAGCCTAGAAAAGACATGTTGCATTGAAAACTAGCAATTACATGATATACTTAAGTCTAGCAACGACAAGTTGTGTTGAAGACTAGCAATGACATGTTCTATTGAAGCCTAGCAATGACATGCTGTATTGAAGCCTAGCAATGCCATGTTATATTGAAGCCTAGCAATGACATGTTATATTGAAGACTAGCAATGACATGTATTGAAGCCTAGCAATGACATGTTATATTGAAGCCTCTCAATAACATGTTATGTTGAAGACTAGCATTAACATTTTGTATTGAAGCCTAGAAAAGACATGTTACGTTGAAAACTAGCAATTACATGAAATACTTAAGTCTAGCAATGACAAGTTGTGTTGAAGACTAGCAATGACATGTTATATTGAAGCCTAGCAATGACATGCTGTATTGAAGCCTAGCAATGCCATGTTATATTGAAGCCTAGCAAACATTTAATCCCTCCAACGATATTATCAATGCCCCTACCAATAGCTTATTTCTGCCCAAATTCGATTCCAAACAAAGACCAATAAACAAAATTATGATCAAGTAAATGTATGTTAATTGCATCATATACTGTGCATTTTCTTAAAAATAAGATTAACTAAGGAAGGCATATTTTCGGTACGCCATTAACATTTCATTTATCTGCAAAATTTTAAGAAATTCTATCTTACGGTATGACTGATAACGGTGTCTTCTCGCGCTGTTAAAATATTTGGAGTCGCTAGCAACGCCGAGCTAGGTGTTAACGACCTTGTCAATGCGAATCACAAGGTCAAAGGGGATACGGTAAAAAGGGACAAGGAGGGGGAGGGGAGAGAAAGAAAGAGAAAGACCCTCATCCCAAGCAAAAACACTGTAATTCGCCAGATCTACCCATGGCTTGAAAAACGTGACGTACGAAAATTGGTTTTGTCCGCCACACGTATTAGCGAAGCCTTCTAACAGACAACACAAGCCCTGATGTACTTGCCTGAATAAGGCACATGACCCCTTCCTTTTTTTCTTTATTTTTGTACTTTTTAAATTTGTTTTTGTTTGTTTTTTTTTTAATATAATTTATCCTTAATACTACCGTTATTAGCACATTTTAAATATTTATTGCTGGCTGTAAAGTTCTATACAGTAGGCCTACTAATATTGTAAATAAGCATTAAAGTAAAGGCTATTTATAAGCACCCTCAACAAATGCCATATAGCATGAAAACTGTCCTTATCGAACGTGTTTATACACATAGTCATTTTACCCACCGTTCGAGTTTAATAACATTCCGAAGTTCGATAAAAAATTGACCTTATGACCTTACTTTCAAATCACGAGGTTCGGGGTTTACAGAATCCCCACTAGGATTGGCACACGTGCGTTAATTTAAACATAACATAGTATGCCTTAACACTTGGATTAGCTAATACTACTACACCATCACATACGCCTAACATTAAAAAACGAGTGGACGTGATGTGCGCATTAGAGGCATGGAAGTGTAAGTAAAATCGCTAAAGCTTGATTCACAATCATGGAACTCGTTAACGCCGTCCAACTGCTCACTAAAATCGTCAAATTAGCAATATATTTTAAATACTATTTATGTGAAAAATACATGTCTCATTAATACGTCAGATGCACGACAGATCGCATTGAGTTGGTGTATAATGAAACGTTAAGGTCGGTCCCGGGATTTCCGCATGTGAGAATCGTGCCGGACGATGTGGGTTATCTCGGGGCTCTCCCGTTACCCCCGCCTCTTCATTCCGACGCTGCTCCATACTCGCATATCACCCCTCGCCCGCGCTAAAGACCTCGATGTTGAGAGGTGATCAAAATGTCTTCACTTCTTCGCTATTCATACGCAGACACCACTCACGCGGGATGAGCAGTTTTCGTATTGTATAGGTGATTCGGAATAAAGTGAACACTCAAAAAAGCCCTGATTAATTTCTATTTCCTGTCAGTTTATATCTTTCCGTCGATGTTAACACAAATAATGCCACGTGTTTTTATTTACATAGGGTCGTGCAATGTTTACAACTACATTAAACTGCTCCGATAAATTTTAGCTACAATATCTACTCATTAAATGCACGGCGGCTGAATGTAAGATATAAAAAAAAAAATCTTAGTTATAAATACCTGCGAGTTAATGTCTGGTTTCTGTCCATCGACTAATCTAAACAACACGCATTACTGCCGTAACGCATCTCGTAAATGAGGGCATATTTTATTTGAATTTGTAACGCAAAACCGCCACTACAACAGACATGACACACGCTATTCAATAATTCAAGTTCCGTTCAGTTCTACTGCCACGAACGACGACGCACTTCAGGAACAATAAATAACGTATTTTCTTAACATTTGAAATAAAAAGTATGTTGTTTCTAGGCTGGCAAGCGTAAAACATAATTTACAGATTACCGATGGTTTCACATCATTTCGGCAATGATACTCAAAGTAATTTCCAATACTTTTGAATGTGTATATACGCAAAACGGGCAAACGT
>PNEQ01031421.1:27131-41981 GCA_003012365.1 Medauroidea extradentata
TGTATTCAAATAGGAAAATACACGGAACTACGTACAATAAATCGCTACCAACCATACAAGCAGTAAAGTAACTCTTGTTAGTGGTGATGTATATGCAGTAACGGCTAGTGATTTTTTTCAAAGGTTAAATCTTTAGTGCTCACTTTATTCCGAATGGCCTATATCGATCGAAGCTATGCTAAGTACTCGGCGGCCTGACCAGGTGATCATCCAGGTATGAAACAAACAACTTTAAAACTTTAAACATGCTTCTAATTCCAAGTCTGCAATGTCAAAGCAAAGGGGTGAACTATAATATACTACTTCCTAATTACCGTTCAACTTCAGCTTTGTTATGATGAAATATTGGACGAACAGCTGTAGAAGCAGTAAGAAAATGAAGGGGAAAATATCTTAGTGAGAATGTATGGCACTGCAATTTCATTAAAATTTAAAAAGTGAGGAGCAGATCCCCGCCCCCTCTTCCAACTGATGCGGGCCATTACATAATTCAGCCAGCCGGCCATTAAAGGAAATCACTGATCCAGCATCCCCTCTTGTGAGACGTTAATAAATTTCCGTCACGGAAGCCGATTAGCAGGGAGGGAAACTTCTGAAGAGAAGTTTCTAGACAGAATGTCCAACAAAGCAGAAACACAACCATAAAAGTGGTCTGATAAGCAACAAGCTGCTGAGTTTCGTAAGTATCGAAGTATCGCAGACAGTCACTTATACGACCTCTTCATTTCAGAGAATGTTTCCCCTTAATTCCTCCACGAACCACACTGCCCACATCATCTACAGCGGGAGGAAAAAACATTCTGTCAAATTAAGATGTCGTCGAACTGGCACAGCCCCCTCCCCTTCCGTTCCCGTCCCCAGTAGCAGGTAGTTCAAAGGGAATCAGTCCTGCCATTTTGGAATAATGGACCACCTGCATTTAATTTGACTTTATGTTTCTATTGCGTTTTAGACACCGACAAGGCATATGATATAGCTTCTTACATTGTATACAGTTGGTACTGCTGCTTAAATGCTAGTACTTATACTGCATTTTCGAACATTCACAATAATCAACTTGCTTGCTCCAGAAGATGATTAAAAAAGTAATATCTGTGCCTTTGCCAGGCGAAAAATGTAGGTAAACCTCTTTGCATGAAACTTGCAGCGGAAAATAACATATAATAAGAAGATTACGAGTATCTATCTCCCTTAAGTCAGTTTAGAGTAATTTATGTTAGGCTTGTTCCCGAGTTTTTTCAGACTGGTGCCAATAACTCAAATACTTTTTAACCAAAAGTATTGAAAATATTTGAGTCAATGTGCAATCACACGATGCACAATACTGTGGACGCGTTTCTTAAAATAATGTACCATTCGCCAGCAAAAAAATAATTTCCTTCATTTTTGCTTATTTTCACGACGAAAAACGTGGTACTTTGGATAATGAAATCTAAAAAACCATTCAGTATAATTCTACAAAAAGATTCAGCTACAAATTATAACATATAAGTGTCAAAACTGTGCAGCGAAATTTTGATATGAGTATTAGGTAGCAATAAAAAAAATATTTTCGAAATCACTGCTAAACTCCGTAACAAGGCCTTAAAAGTTACTAATGCCCAAAAAATAGTTGTTCGCTTAATAGATCGGCGTTTTTGTGAGATTATGGAATTACATTTCATTGTACTGGTGTACAGAGACGGTGTGCGGGCGGGCGCACCACCAAAGAAAATATGGAAACAAACCCCTCCGCCTTCCCAAATTGGTCATTGCATCTAACATGCATCGCCGCCCGGCAGAGCCCCCAGCGTAGTGGGGACAGGGGAGAGTCTACAATTGACTTGGCATACTTAAGTTGCACAGCATACAGTTAAATGCGAACGTCTCCAACCCGCAGATGGCATGGTATACAATCCATAGCGTGGCGTCATCTTTCGTCCCTAACGCCACGTTTTCCCAGCCAATGGAAATGAGAAGTGTAACCGGAACCGCTGCTGTCAAATCAGCTGCCACACGGGCTGCATTTAAAAATGCTAAAATTAGACAATTGTTTTGACACGAATAAGTGTTTTGTTTCCGGTTTTTAAGTAAAAAAAAATTAATGTGGTCGATCAGTTCCCGCTATGCAAGGTTGTTTCGAGCATTTCAAACATGAATACTGTAGTTTAGGATTACTTTATAATTGCAAAGGTAGAGTCGTTGTCAATATTATACGATAAATGAATAAAACTTATAAAAATCATGCATTTCCCTATGGAATAAAATTCAGGATGTTGTAAACTTTTAAGTCAGTATTTCGGGTACACAATCCTGAGACTGCATTATTTTCCAGCGTTGCTACTGGACCTACTTGCGAGTTGAACAGTATCCTTCCACACCAGTGTCACAAGATCCACACACGTGTCCTTCAACATAAGGGTCCACATGCAGACACACCAATCGACAACTCGTACTTAAGGGCACGGTCTACCACAATTTTCATCACCATTTTTTCTATATTTTATTTGTACCAGATATTTTTTTCTTACTTTAGACACAAAATGCGACTAAATTTGCCTCTTATGAATTTTTTTTTATCTCTCATAGTTTTCGCGTAATTTTTGCATGTTTCCGTTTTAACGACTACACCAAAACCAACTGATACACCAAACTCAAAAAAATCACAGTGGATAAAGACATTGCAGGCTACAATGATATGCTCATGAAATTAAAGAATAAAAATTATTTGTATTTAAAAAAAATGCTGAAATTGAAAATAAAAATTTAAAAAGTTCAATATTTTTTTTTTCAAATATAAATAATTTTTTTCTTTAATTTTATGAGCATTTCATTGTAGCCTACAGTGTCTTTATCTACTGTGATTTTTTTCAGTTTGGTATATCAGTTGGTTTTAGTGTAGTCGTTAAAACGGAAACATGCAAAATATGACTTTAACAAGCCATTACGCGAAAACTATGAGAGATAAAAAAATTTCACTAGAGCCTAATTTAGTCACATTTAGTGTCTTAAACAAGAAAAAAAAATATCTGGTACGAATACAAAATAAAATAATGATGATGAAAATTGCGGTAGATCGCGCCCTTAAGAGGGTGTGGTAGATAAATAAGCGCTGGATTCTTCAATTGAGATCTACACTTTTTGAAACCTACAAAACAGTAATCCTTGACAATTATATATGCCAACTTTCCGTGCAAACATTTATCCAGAATAACGAATGTGTCAAGCGTGATCTCTAGCGCCGCAATTGAATGTACGAGATTTCGGCGTCAGAAATTGTTTTTCAGGTACGTTAAGAGCGCGGTTCACCTCAGTTTTCTAAGTCTTTTATTATTTTTATATTTATACCAGATATTTCTTTTCTTATTTTAAACATAAATTTTTACTAAATCTTCCTCTTTGGAAGTTTTTGTATCTCCCATAGTTTTTGCATAATGAGTCGTAAACGTCAAAATTTGTGCTTTACGGTTTTATGTACGCCAATAAAACCAACTAAAATATCAAACAAAAAACTCACAGTGTATAACAATGTTGTAGGCTATGATTTGACGTGTATAAAAACTATATATATATATATATATATATATATATATATATATATATATATATATATATATATTTAAAAAATTGTTGAAATTTCTAAATTCTCATTTCGAAATTAAGCACATTTATTTAATACAAATTTTTTTATTTTTATTATTTTTTTTTTTTGTTTTTATACATGTCATATCATAGCCTACAACATTGTTATACACGGAGTTTTTTTGGTTTGATATTTCAGTTGGTTTTAGTGGCGTACATAAAACCGTTAAGCGCAAATTTTGACGTTTACGACGCATTACGCAAAAACTATGAGAGATACAGAAATTTCCTAAGAGGAAGATTTAATCACAATTTAAATCTAAAATAAGAAAAAAAAACTCATCTGGTACAAATATAAAAATAAAAAAGACGTTGAAAACTGAGGTGAATCGCGCCCTTAATCGAGAAAAATTTATGCCCAGAAAACAGTTAAGAATTGTGGTTTTTTGAATTTTTGCAATTTGGCTTCGAGAAACCTACAATTCTGAACTGCTGCTTCCAGCGCTGAATTATATGCTACAATTCGCAATACACGACGTACTGTTCAAAGCTCGGGCGGAATCATCTGGATATGTACGTCATTGCAGCAGTCCTGTACATTGTACACTACTCTGCTATGTCACTAACCCACATCACAGTAGGAATAACAGCGAAAATTTATATAAGTGTATGAATCGTGCGAACCGTGCAGAAACCGTGCGTTTTCGGACATATCATCATATGACTATTTTTTTTTTCTCTATATGTGAGGATTGTTTACCCCAAAATACGAACATGCAATTTGGCAACATTCTGTAAAAACATTCGTCCCAAACAATACAAGATAGTCAATCCAAATGTGCAAAATTTCCCGTACAATTTCAGCTGAAATCGCATTTATTTTTCCTTTGCTGTTGTTAGTAAGTTTCAAAATACGCCCTAGCCAAGCTGATCACGGTATGTAAGCCAAGTCGATTGTATGTCAGCCTTGAAAGAATAGGAAGCAGGGAAAATTCGTCCCAGGAGAGGGCGGGGGGGGGGGGGGGCGTTCCGCACACAAGACGGCTACCGTCCCGAATTACTGCTTCTTCCCTTCCGATCTACTCGAATCAGGCGACCCTCGCCTCCAGTCCCCTTGCACAACAGGAAATTATCCCACCTGCATCTCTGTCTCTGTCTCTCTCTCTCTCTCTCTTGGTCTGAGTGAATTACCGGAGTACATCAGCCAGGAGTCCTGGCCGGACGTGTCCTTGCTACCCTCACCCCTTTAACCCTCATCGACCAATCCAAGTGCACGACAAGGGGACAGGAAAACTTTTCTCCTTTCCCCTCTCCCGTGGGAAAACTGCTCTGCGCCACCCCTCTCCTTCACCAAATAACACCGGTGTTGGCGGCAGCTTCGAGAGAGAAGCCAACGTTGCCAACCTAGCGACTTTGTCACTAGACGCGACGACACCCCCACACTTCTCTACAGATTGTGAATTTTGGGGCTTACGAAAACTGATATTTCTGTTCAAACTGAACGTTTCAGAATAATTCATCCCCTTCCCCTTGCCACCTAAAAAAGTTTGTTATTTAATAAAACAAAAGACAATATTTCTAAACTGCTAAAATTATCAGGATATGTCGTCTATTTTACTCTTCAAAAATTTCAGAATGATTTAAAAGAGTGATTGGTGAATAAATAACCATTTTAAAAAACGGAAATCGAAACATACAGGTGTTCGGAAGTAACAAAAAAAAAAATAACACAAAAACTTGTAGAGAATGGCATTTGCCAACTTTGAGAGCATCTTCCCAGAGTGGCGCATTCGTTATGCGTAATCTCTTGCGCCGCAATTATGTAGACAAAGTTTCGGCGTTAGAAACTGCCCTAAAAATAAGTCACTCGAGAAAATATTTGTACAGAAAGATGGCAAAAAATATTTCCTAGGATAGTCCCCCCCCACCCCTTTTTTTTTGCATATTGGCTTAGAGAAACGAGAGATTTTAAATAAATGTAAATAGCACTATAATAGGTATAATAGTCATCTTAAGGTGATACGTTAGTCTTCACATAGGATTATTTGTCGCTTTTTTTTTCTGAGAACAAATTACTTGTGATTAAATCGTACATTCTACTTATCTTTGCTACAGTACAGGCATTGAAGTTGAACTTTTATTGTATACTTAGGACGCAAACGAGGCAATTTTTTTTTCTGACTGCGGCCAAGTAAACGTTGTAGGTTCAACTGCGATGCCTGTACTGCAGCGCGAGGTAAATATAATTCACGCTGTAATCGTAAATTTCAGACTATTCTTCTATGAAATAAAAAAAGCGAAAATAAAATAGTTTAATATGGCGACTGATGCAAGGGGCATTCAAGTGGGTAAAAATCATAATTTTATATTAGTATCAAATAGGGTCAGTTTCGTAGACACTACTTTAGAGTACATTTCCCTCTTACGAAAAAAAAAAAAAAAAAAAAAAGCTCAACCAGTTCTTCCGTTATGGCATTTTATTTTAAAGTCAAAATTTGCATAGTTTTACTTCATACAAAACTTGAAAACCGTGTAACATAATGAAATGGAGAAAATCATATGAAAACTACACGTTAACGGTCTACGGCTTGAAGCATATAAAACCCATTATAAAATATTTTTATATTTAAAAAAATACTAATGATAACAAAAATGAGCAAATTGTTTATTATTTTTTTAAATACAAACATTGTTTGTAATGATGTGCCATATACTTCGAAGCCGTAGACCGTGACATGTAGTTTTGATGTAATTTTTTCCATTTCATTATGTTTCCTGGTTTTCAAGTTTTGTATGAAGTAAACATATGAAAATCTCGACTTCGAAATGCTACAATGGGAACACTGTTTTTTTTTTTTTTTCGCTAAGAGGAAAATGTACTCTCAAGTAATGTCTTTAAAACTAACACTATTACATAAAAATATAAAATTATAATTTTTCCCCACTTGAACGCCATTAAGCGACTACTTTCTACTTGAAGGGAGTGTTGTTAGCGACTTTCCAAGCTGCATTGTTGGCTACACTGTGCGAGGCGAATGGCGAAATACAGCAAGCAGGGCGGAAAACATCACAACGGGAGAAGCCCGGGGATTTACCGGGAGTTTGGAGGCGAAACTACGCCAACGACAGACTCTGTTCCCCAGGGTCGCTAGTCATCACACCATCCGCTAACGAACCCCACGGCGACAGAAGTTAAAACAGAGGCCAGAGCAGCGGAGTTTTAAACTTTGTAGCGCAGGGGTGGTCTGAACAAAACTCGTCATTCTGAAAATAATGTCACACTTTAGAGAACAGCGACAATACCCTCGTACCATAAGACGTTCAAACCACAAAATCCATACAAATAAAAAACTGTAATTTTAGTACGATAATATCGAGGATTCTATAATAACCGAAATGCAAAAAAATTTGCGTTTTGATTTTAAAATAATTTTAAGATCTGTAAACCACTCGCGCAGAGGTTTTCGGAGAGTAAAATTATTTTAAAATATAAAGATGAATATTTTTGACGATTGAGTATTCCAGACACCTTAACTTTACATACCTCTTAAGGTTTAGCTAGCCACACTCGACAGTAACTGCTTCGCTTCTATCCGCGACGCGACAAACTGGCGTGCAGTGTATTTGTTTTACTTATTATTTATATAGGAATTCAAACGCCGAACCTACCTCATTTGTAATGTATTTTACGATTCCGGGCGGTTTTTTTGTAGTTACATCAGTTGAACAAAAGCCGTTTTTAGCCATTTTAAGGAGCAAACAAACAAGTTCTAATTAAGCGTGCTACATGTTTAAAATTATAAAAGCATAGTTGCAACAGTGTGTTCTTTTGCGTAGATAAACACATTGGAAATAAGTTTAGTGGCTTCGCGTGGAAAAGAAGAAACGCGGCAAGCTACAACGCCATTAAAGCGTCAAGTAGGCCTACATAGGACTCCCTAAGAAATGAAATTAGAAGCATACCTATTTCCAAATGAACAATTTCCTGCATTTTTAATTCATTGTGAACGTACTTTATTTGAAATCCCGTTGTTTTCAAGGCTAAAATTAAATTAGGACGTATAAATAACTCACCGTAAACGAATCTTTATGGTGAAATACTTGGTCACAAAGTTGGCAGAACCTATTTGCTAGTGTGTTTTTTTTTTCATACCGTAAGCGGGGGTAAGGTTAATTCTACTACAGGTTAGCAAGATCAATGTTATAAGTTTGGCACAGGGAAAATTTCTGCCACTTGAGCGCTGGTATCGCTAATGCACCAAACTGACCAATCACAGAGCTTTCCTGAATTTTAAGTTTCATTAAGTTGACAATTTAAAAGGCGAAATTGGTTTCTTTTCACTTGAAAATTAAATTAAAAGACAAATGTAACTGCCAAGTTCATTTAAATTTAATTTTAATACTGTTTCGTATTTATCTGGTCTCTTAGCGATCGAAACGAAACTAGTGGCAGAAATTTTCCCTGCGCCAAACTCTCCCATAAGAAAACGTATTTTCTCTCTAACCTGTAGTAGAATTAACTTTAGCGGGGGTGACTTTGGAACAGTTTAATAGTATTTTTATTTTCCATAGTTGTCAACTTTGAGAAAATATTTGGATATTTATTATTCGGCATTCATCGTAAGTAAATTTTATTTACACAGGGCTACCATGCATGTGAATGGAAAAAAATATTTTTTTATAATCTCCCAAAGTCACCCCCGCTTACGGTGCTTGTTTAAGAAACCTGCAGATGCGGAAACCGAAAAACTTCGTAGGGCAAAAAACAACACCTTAGAATAATAAGTCACTAGAATATCTTGACCCCCTTCCTCTTTTTATTTTTATTTTTCCATAAAGAAGTTAACGCCTTTTATTGCCTGGCATAACGGTGTGAGGTTAGCGAGAAAATGTTTTCCTACCAGGCAGTACCAGAAGTTTGAGACGACGATCAGAAGGCGCCCGCAGGAGGAAGAGGGATCATTTGATTAAGTTGATTGAAGGAATTGAGAGAAAGACGAGTGCAGGGGCAAGAGAGGCAAGGGAGGGGGTGGAACAGCAAAGGAGTGGAGTGTAGGTGTGCGCTGGAGAATGTCCCCGGATTCCCTTCCCCCAGGCGAGTTTAAACCGAGCCACCGAGACACACACACATACATACACACACGCACGCGCGCACTGGCGGCGAGCCTGATACAATATTAACACACGGGGATGACCTCCCCCGTCGCGGGGTCTCATGAATACTTGATCACCGGGCTGTTTGCCTCGATCGAGGCGAGACTAGGGTGTGGGGGGTTGAACATAGGGGTGTGAGTGGTGAAGGGAACCGACCCCCTCTTAAACCAACCCCCTCGGTTTCAAGAGAGCACCGACATCTTCACCCCTCCCCACGCGAGGCGCTGCTTTTATCGTCCCAGCTGCATGGCTTCCCGAGGACTGCAAAGAAACCGCGATGCACCAACACCCCTCCCTGCCGTTTCCAAACTCGTGTTTCTTTGCAACACCAACACACACACATGGTGAAAACATCTTATCGCGCTTAAAACAGAAGTTTGTATCTCACCCCATCCTCCAAACCCCTCTTTTCCCCACGACGGCGACTATTTGGCGCGGCCGTGGTTGGTCACGTCAGGACTCCCTTGGGATTTCACCCCAGGCGCAAGAGAGAAAAAACTCTATCGCAACCCGCACAGCACGCCACAAAAAAAAAAACATTTGACAACGGCGACGTCGACAAGGGGTACTTACCCGCCGGCTATCACAACATCTAGCGAAGTTATACATCCATTACCTAAACAATTTCAAAGACGGATGTCAACTGGAAACCGGTTTAACTCGAATTTATTCACGTTTCTTTTTCATGGCAGTAGCTAATAAGGGGGTTTCCATCCTACTAACAGCTGCTGTGACACTTGGATGGCTGAGGAGAATGAATTATTTTCATATCCATCAAAGGACTGACTACCGACTGCAGTTCCACATATCGAAACCGGGAGGGGAGGGGGGACTTAACGAGTAAGTGCTTGCCCGCACGCAGGTGATGCGACAAGCCACGCCACCTTCCCAACCTCCTCACTCTACCACCACTCTCGAGCGACACGCCGCCGGACCTGCCTCACGACTGTCCAAGAGGCGGGCCATCCTTCAAGAGCACGCACCTAGGCCATCATCGAAGGTTGCTATAACGCCTGGGAACTTCGCGCTGGATCACCTGCCATTCCCGCCGAGCTCAGGCAATGATTTGGGCGTCGTCGCGGCCGATGAGGAGATATATTGTAACGTCTAGCCCGTAAGTGTTAAGTGGCGGAGGGGACGAAGAAGGCATTAGTGCATATGGCGGTGACGGCAAGAAGCGATGCGGTATATGCACACACATCAAGAAGAGACCGTGTGGCAAGTGCGACTGGCGCCAGATTAGTTGGAGCGAGTTTGTACAGTATGTTTGTGGGTATGAGACAAAAGGGCTGGTTGAGTTAATGGACCTGGTGTGTGAGGTATGCTATGCTGCAGAATGGGTACGGAAAGTATTTTATATAACTATTTAAAATGTTTCCATGCATTAATCTACGAAAAGAAGATACTCCAATCTGTGCCTCTGTGGTTTTAAAAATACACTCCTTTAATAAATAACATGATTACCAAGCTCCACAAAATTGCTAACAATGACTGTTTTGTGTTGCTGTAGCTGAGAAAGTGTCAACCATAATCGTAAAACAAATTCAGACACTTGCATCGGACTTTACCACATACTTTCCCCAAATAAAAGAACACGGTCATTGTTTGAAGTCCCGTTGGAAAGCACTTTCAATAGAAACACTGCACGCTAGTTTAGTACTTCGCGCCTAGAGGAGACGAAGTGTTTGACAGATGTGTTACATTCGACATATCGCCTTCCCTGTTTCCGTGCCTGAAATGTAAGAAAAAACACTCAGGTATCAAGTATATTGTAGTAAATAGCAACAAATTTCTGAAAAGTGACTTTTAGGAGAATAGTGATGTATGTAATCTGCCGACTGTTTTGTATGAGGGATAGACATTTATTAACTGTTAAATTATGAGAAATAAGGATTTTTAGACCTTAATGTAAATACTAATTGTAAATACTGACCTATAGAGTTGTGGAATGCATCTGGATAAGTGTGTTTATAGCTGTATTTTTCATCAAAGAAATATAGTTTCCATATCTGTACCTCGGAGGCATAAGACACTATGTCCACTTTCCCACAAAATGCTTTTTACCACTAAACATTACCACAGTTTTAAGTAAGTGGCATTTAGCACAAAGTTTATGTCAACATTTTTGGGTATTAAATAGCTGAATTGCTCTCCTGAAAAATATGATATTTGTGACAGAGTGTCTTGTGCCGCCGAGGTACAAATATATTCTTTGGTACAATTACAATTTTATAAGATATCAAGAACTTCTGGAATGTTTTAAAACAAAAAAAATATATATCAGAATTATTGTGCACACGTTTAATGTCAGTATCCATGAATGAAGACGTTATTTTTTGGAAGCATTTCACACGCAGGTCTTATTTCTCTCGACAAACTGCGCGCGCTCATGCGGACGTCGTAATGTGTACCAGCTAGAGAACACTGGAAGAAGAGCGCAAGAGGTAAAACAAGAAACAAAGAGTGGAAGCAGCCAACCACACACCGAGACGGCAGTGCGACCCAACAACTTTGGCGACGAAGCGACGCACGGGTGCAGCTTCTCGTGAAAACGCCGGAATCGTACGACGGCCGCCTCGAGTCAAAGCAGTGGAGTGGGTTAAGGGCGATACGGTACGCGCATCATGCCCCCTACTAGCCTCTAAGCGCAAGCCAATGAAATTACGTGCGGTCTTCTCGCCGTTTAAGGACGACGTCTGCTGCAATAACCATTATCATGTTTTTATTTTCATAGTCTAACTGTACCAGTTATTTTTGTCTTGTTTTAGACACAAAATGTGACAAAATATTTCTCGAACAAAAATGTTTTATCTCGCATAGTTTTTGCGTAATGGCTCGTTACCGCCAACATGTGCATGTTTCCGTTTTAAGTACGGCACTAAAACCAATTCAATTACCATACTCAAAAAATTAGCTGTGAATAACTAGGCTACAAATTAAGCTTTGTTAAGCCACAAAATAATATATTTTTATGTTTTAAAAAAATTGAATTTTTTGCGTTTTTATTTGAAATTTCAGCATTTTTTTTTTAATATAAAAAATATGTATTCTTTGTTTTTATCTACAAAACATTGTAGACTGCGACGTTTTTAGCCACTGTGAATTTTTTCAGTTTGGTATGTCAGTTGGTTTTAGTGTAGTCATTAAAACGGAAACATGCAAATTTTGACTTTAACAAGCTATTAGCAAAAACTATGAGGGATAAAAAAATTTTTTAAGATCCAAATTTAGTCACATTTTGTGTCTAAAATAAGAAAAAAAAAATATCTGGTAGAACTTAAAAAAAAAAAAAAAAAAAAATGATGAAAATTGCTGTATACCTCGCCCTTAACTCGTTTCTATGCTACATTCAGCGGTTGTACTGTAATTTTACGGAGTAACATTTAAGATAAAGGTGTGTTGTGCCAGCATATACTTTTTTGAACATTAAGAACTAAGATTATCAAGCCTGCAAAGGACCGCAAAAACACCTATTGTCGCAATTTTGGTCCATCTCAGTCATACAAAGTAGCTAAGGCCATGTTCTCTTACTTCTACTAGTTAAGCGATATTTATTTTTTAAAAGCTTAAACCACAGCAGATGTTTAAATAGGCCTTTGTTTAGCAGTTTTGTTTAAAATGGTTCTTGCAGTGAAAGCTAATATTATTCCAGACAAGAAACTATACGGTTGCCAACAAGAAACCTACTAACCAGAATTTCGTTAGTTACATAATTACCTAAAACCATAGTATTTACTGCCTTGCCAACATAGAGAAGACGATTTTTAAACAAAACTGACAACCTGATTTTTTATATATGTTCTTTTTAGGCGTAAAAAATTAATCTCGCTAAAGAAAAAGTAAAATCAAGAGAGCATGGCCTTAAGTGTTTATGAGTTTGCGACATTGTGTTGGGTTGTTGATAAGTAGGCACAGAGAAAAAATATATATCAGTTTAAATTAATGTCTAAATTATGTTTCACCTTCCGTAATTCCTACAGTACTTTTGTGTACTCAGTTTCGAAACTGTCTTCTAAAATAAGATTGTTGGTAGGCCTGCTTATTGTTATTTATGCTGAAGGCGCTGCAAAGCGTTTACTGCGTGAATTCTGCTGAAGCGCGCGTGAAACAAGAACATCTTGACAACTCTTGTCATCGGGAAGGAGCTAAGTTGTAAACTGGGCAGCGTAACGAACAAACTTGCCTCTTTACAGTTCGGCCGCGAGTACAAAGAACCTCAATGTTTGCCGAGACGCGACTAGCGGAAGGCGCTCCACGACGGGAAAGCCTGAACGCCATCAGAGCGCCGTGCAGTTGCACGTCTGCTATGCACAGTTGAATACTTTAACAGCAGACTTTAAGTTTCCGTTACTTTATGTATTTCGTCAATACACAATACAAACGTAAAATTAAAATAACGATAGTTTAAAAACGATTGGAAATCTGTTTTTTTTTTAACGGAAATATTATATAAATCACTATAAATTTGACATAAAAGTATATCTCGTAAACATTTAAAACATAAGTTCCGATATTAATATATTTTTCTATTTATTATAATATTTTTCCGGACAAAAGTAACGTCATCTATTGACGCAAATTAACATTAATTTACGAATACTTCTGCAACGTTACTTGCCAGGTTTTTTCGAGTACATTCAAGAACAAGCATGTTATTTTGTCATGAAATCCCAATACTGGAGAACAAAACAATTCTCAGAAATAAGCATTTTCTCGTTCCAGCATACATAACCAGCTGGTTCATTGCAAGCGGCAATCTTGACTTTGACATTAGGTTTTCAGTTTATCGGAAACGCAAAGTCAAGGCTGCTTTACTTTGGCGACGCTATTGTGTTCGACTCCATAAGAAGCCATGCATTGAAAGCTACGGTAGAGTTAAATGTTAAAGTATAATGTCAAAGTCAAGTGCTGAAGTTTTCCAGTAGTGTACAGGCCCTAAGAGCAAAAGTCGACCTTAGAACTCACTCGTTACCAGAGGCCAATTCTCATTCAGATCGGCGTTAACGACAGTCCTGTTAACACCAGCGGGATTCGCCGTTTGTAGCGAGACTGCAGCTCGATTCTTATTCGGGGCGACCGCGAGTTAACAGGAGTTCTAACTGGATTCCTGCTCGATCTAGCAAGAGATGTTTGAAATACAATTCTCATCTAGACCGAGCCGCGGTCTAACGGGGCTTTTAACCGGACCGGCCTAGCGTAGGCACTGCGGGCTGCGGTAAGCAAGTTAGCGAACCTTGTTAGCGAGTCTGTTGAGATACATTTACATAGGAACTGCCATATTTGTTTGAAATATTTGTGTGCGCCGACGAAGATATTGGGATTTTATATTCGAGGAGGATCCATTCTAAAATTGTGCACCTACATTAAGTATCATTTTACAAATGATTTGTGTATTATGTGTTCACAAGGGCGTACAAAATACGCACTCTTGTAATATTCATCGTGTACCTGACACGATTACATACGTACGTTGTATACAAATAAATAAATATTATCTGATATGTAAGTCAGAGTGGTCTAGGGGTAAGATGTGTATATTCTAAGCGTGGGGAGAGTGGTTCGAAACTTAGTTCCTTGCGAGTTTTCTTATTTATATTTTCAAAATAATCTCTTGTATACGTCCTTTATTCAAAAATTATTTGATAAATAA
Source organism: Medauroidea extradentata (assembly GCA_003012365.1). Lineage (NCBI taxonomy): Eukaryota > Metazoa > Arthropoda > Insecta > Phasmatodea > Phasmatidae > Medauroidea > Medauroidea extradentata. Next base: position 41,497 of record PNEQ01031421.1, read on the forward strand.
GTTCAGTGTTGTTTATGAAGCACAATGAACATTAAATTTTTTTTTTCGTATTGAAAGTACAGCTACAAGGCTAGTTCTTGTAATTTTACAAACATATACTTTGTATTTAATTACAAGGATAACCATTGTAGTTTTACAAGGAATTTCTTTGGCAACTGGGTTTCCAAGGCTTTTCTTTGTAGAAGTACAAAAAATTTTTTACAGTGTACGTACGTTCGTAAATATATACGACTAGTTTATTGATAGTAGCTATTGCATAAAATAATTCACTCAATATAAATTTACCAGCGAGTACAATAATGTTACAACAATATAAACATTCGTTACGCTCATGTAAGTAAAGATTTCGATTTGTATGTTTGGTTGAGATAAACTGCTCCGTTATTCAAATTCGTTCGTGCAAACATAATGTTTTGTCAACAGCAATGTACCACTCGTGTTGAATTTCAGACATATGATACTTGAGTGTAAAATTATGTGATCCT
>PNEQ01031422.1:0-25520 GCA_003012365.1 Medauroidea extradentata
GTACACTTAGGGAGGTAGACATGGCCCCAATTGCGGCCATGTCTACCCAATCCCTCTCTGCCGCGATGCATGCCTCCTCTGCATGAAACTTCCCCCTTGTAGGCGTATGGGGCGCAGCCCTGAGACGCACTTAGTCCCGCTCCTTCCCCGGGCCTCACACATAACTTAGTAGTTAGGGTAGGTTAGGAAAAAAAAAAAATTCCAACGGGAACAGATTCCAGTTCCCGAAACGTCGTTTATACTGACTGTTTGGAAAACTACTGTGTTTTGTTTCGTCTTATCATTTGTGTCTTTTGTTGTTTTTTCTGTTTGTGTCCGACATATATGTGTTTTGTTTAGTCTCATCGTTGTTTTTTTTTTTTGTATTTCTGTTTGTGTTTTTGTCTTGTCTCATTGTTGTGTCGCATGTCAACTTAGCTATTTTTATATTATTGTTATTTCTTTTATTTTCTGTTTGTTCCTTGTTTTTATCCGACCAGATTCCAGTTTTGGAATTTCATGTTGTGTATGTATCCTGATGACTGAAGCATACTCTGCTTATTTATGTTTTCTTGTAGTATTTTTAGTTTCCTTTTGACAGTCATTTATTTCGCAATGGAGTATGTCCAAGTAAATAAATCCAGTCATGCACTCCCATTGCACAGTTCTTTCAAAGATCAAATACATTGGTAATCTGCGTCCCAAACATTATATGGATATACAGTGAACAGAAAAAAAAAATTTCAAATCGCAAAATTTTTCAATTCCTGATTCACAAGTCTTAAAACTGTAGAATGTTTGTATAGCATATTTTCAACCACATTCTGAAAGTTCAGTTCGAAAAACTTTCTCATATATCATGTAAACGTAAATGATATGATTGTGTGGGTTCGATAAACCAACTTGGTATGTCCAATGATTTTAATATTTCGCACCATTTTTCCGAGTTTTGAGACTAAAAGGTTAGACAATTCTCTCAGCTTAGCTCAGACGACGAATGTATAATACGGCTGTGTAGATGACGATATGGCGTGAAATTTCTGTAAGTTCATGTGGTTAAAATAACCACAGATAATTTGTTTCGTACAAAGCTCTTAAATGGTTTTATAGTTCCCCACAATTTACGTGAATTACACGTAATTTTTTTGTTAGTTGTCTATTCTGAGACATGGTAGTTATGTCCCGGGTTATTGCAATACCTTGTTTGTTTGTTTGAATTTCAAGTGGAGCAACCTTGCTGCATGGATGCTGTCGAACCCACGAAGAATTCTAATTTAGCGGAAAAAAACTGATTATCTTGTGACAATATATATGTTTGAATGTACATTAAAGGGGAACCAATGTCACTACACCAATAATTGTATAACTTTCTTATTATATTTAATCTTCAGTGTCCTATATTTTGCATGATGACATAACCGATATCCTATAAAGTTTCAATATTTTCAAAACTTCTAGGTTGTTTTTATCTCCATCAAAAAACAGGTACACATTTTAATGACCTTTTCACATATTGGTTACATGGATTCAAGTTGTCTTTTATTTTTGGACTCTAAGTTTCGGTTGTTTACTCTGGAAGTATTGCATCTTCAATGAAGTGTGTCAAATATTTCCTGTCAAACGTCATTGAACAACATTACAGTTCTCTTACTTAACTCACTTACATTGGTTGATTTTGGTAGAACACATAATGTAACATTATAAATATTCCCTGAATACAGACTCCTTGTTCTGGAAGTGAGGCAGCTTTTCGAAGAACTCCGTCGATATCTCATCACTGTGTTCATCAACGAGCATATGATTTTGTCGCAATGCATTCTGTGCAGGTTTTGCCTTTATGACTAGGATAAGGAACTGTTGCCATTATATGTTTACTGCATGGTAAAATTAACCAAGTATTTAATTTTCTGCTGGATACAAGAAACATTCCAATTAATTTTCCGTACTTAAATATGAAAATGTTCCATAAAAGGCGATGAAAACAGCATGTACTCCAATTTTACCTACACATTTTTACACAGAAAAAACAAGTTAGTTTTTTCTCGGCATTAAACACCATCCACAAAGAAGTACTCAACTAGTACTTTGCATGACCCACTGACAGCAACTTGCATAAAACTTAATAATTTTAGCAATTGTCTAATCACCAAGGGCAATAGCAAAGGTTCTCAATTCTTTGCTAAATGTTTTGAGGACACTTGTGTTTTCCATTTTTGCAGTTTTATCTTAAGAAGATCCTATTTGAACAAGACATATCCCTCAATAATCCACGACTGATGGACGTGCAAACAAGTTTGAGTAGCATTTGGGGGAGTGGCGAATTATGTTAAATAAACTGCGACGAGCGATGCTTAGGTATTTATTTTTGCAGATGTTTGAATGATTATTGATTAATTACTTAAAGTTCTTGAAACACGGGAATTTTAATGAAAAAGCTGGTAAGTCCTTCACCCGGGTAGCACGTCGTTGTTGCCTCTCGTGACGGCTCGTTACTGTGTCAGTTTTATTGGTACGACTCTTAAGAATGAAAGTCGTGTGAGCGGAGACCCCGACGACTACATGATATCCTAACTTCCATATCTTACAATGTCTCTCCAACTAACACTTGTAGGCGTCTCCGTCTGGCGTACCTCGTGACTCGACGGTATCTTACTTAATGGCGTCCCGACGCCCAAACCAACGACGACGAAGGGAATTCGGCCACTGTTCTTCGCGGCTCTCTAGCGTCTCGACACCTAGCTCGACACGTGACTGTGGCACTCTGCCCTCCCGTCATCAAGGGCTCGCCGACGTCTGTCCTCCAACCGTTACAGTCGCTTCGCTTGACTTCTGTTTCACTCCGAAAATTCCCGTCACTTGGTCCGCTAGCTTCGGTTTGAATTGGACCAGTCAGAAGCCAGCTTCCGACCGAAGGTCCCGCCTCTCGAGAACAGCAAATCCCCGTTAGAACCGTATTTACTGAATAAGTTCTTCATTGCTCATAGCTATCTACATTAAATTACACAAAATGGTTACTCGCTCGTCGACTTTCCTTATCTATTATTTAATATATAACTATATTACAATCGTATCTTACAAATTATTGTCTTGCTCCACTCCCTTTCTGTCCAGCAGTTAGGGGGATGGCTTGAGCGTGCGTCGGGGCATTGAGTAAAGAGTAATGATTAGACTTGAGTGGTCTTCGCTAGCATAAATTCTCCGAGTAGCTTTCAAGGTAAAAACGTATAGTTCATCTGTTTGACACCACGTCGCACTAGTCCATTTCTGAGTACATCTCCTTGGGGCCTGCAGTGCTGTCGCGTTCATCATCGACCGTCCCTCTCTATCACAGTCCGTCTCTGTCGCTCCAGGAACAAACCAGTTTTTGAGGGTGGGAGGGAATGGCACGCGACGTCTCATCCTAGGAGTTGCCGTCCATAACTTATGTCTAGGTACTTAAACGATGAAGCCAGCTTCGGTTGTTTCCGTAACTATGATTCGGGTACAGCCGGCCCCTCTTCTAAAGAATTTAAGTCTGCGAATGGGCAAACACTAAGCGCGTCGCAGACGCGAGGTATTGCAGTGACGCACACGTAGCCCGCCAAGCCTCTCCCCTCCCCCCTCACACCCGCAGCAATACAGGCTAACATCTTTGAATACAGGCCTGCCCTCCATTTCGTAGCCCTAATTTAAAAAAAATTTATATTGTATTTCACCAATAGAGAAATTTTACAGTTCATTATTGTAGAAACCACGTCGACCAGAAAAAAATACTATAAATGATATTGCTTGTATGATACTTCCTTCTATACTTTACAAGGACACCATAACGAATAGTAGTATTTATCTCCATAGAGAGTTAGTTTTAAAGGTGTATATGATTTTACTAGCCGATGAATGCCCGTTACAAATTTACGAACAGAATAATTTCACTGGGAAGAATTAAATGCTTCTATCATAATTTTGGATTTTTTCTATGTAAGTAGATTAATTGACGAAGTCAAATTCAACCACATTATTCATACTCATATTATGTTCTTTCTGAAAGCAACATTCCAGCGTATATGAAATATGAAACTTACTTGCAACAGTTGCTTCCTTATTGTTGCAATAATTTGTTTAGTTGATTAAAATTCTGTTACATTTATGAAAAATAGTGTCAACAAAATTACATTTTTGATTTGATTCGTGCTGTGTTAAACTAAAACACGGAGTCGTCAGAAGTGATGGGGCAAGGAATTAATTTAGCTCCCTTTCAATTTAACATCAGAGAGCTGCGAACAATGATAATCGTTAATCGTCTTGGAAATTTCTTAATGGCTTCAGGTGCAATACTCTCTATACTCTATGAGAAATGTACTTATTTGAACTGTACGGTTAGTTTGATTAGTTTATTTTCATCCTGTGGAGTACAGTTAACAACATACACAGCACAATGAATATAATTACACTAGTATGTATTGTAGTATATAGGTTAAGAGGGCTTTACACCTGGTGTAATTTTGTCCGTTTGATGCGCAGAGACAGTGAAGCGATAAGGTGCAGTTTTCCACACTCGACGGTTAGAGCATCGCCTTTATTCGCGGCGCGGCAAACTGCTTGGCGAGCAGTGTTTTCCTAATACACATTTCCTAGACTTAAAGCAGCGACTCTACAATTTTATTTGGGAAGCATTTGTAATAAAGACTAACGCGTGCTTCCAACGTTATGTTTTACGAATCTGGGTAGAATTTTTTTAACAGCTGTTTAAAAAAAGGCATTTTTAGCCATTTTAAGGGGCCTCCAAAACGTGTTTCTAATTAGCATGTTGCATTTTTAAACTGTTAGAAGCCTAGTTTTATCTGTGTGCTTCATATTGGAATAAGCTTTGCTTTTTTCGCATAAAAACAACAGGCATAGCACGGTACTCTACAACACTGTTCATGCGTCAGGTGCATAAGCCTCTTATTAAATACATATTTGATTGGTTCTTGCATCAGAAGCATCGTGAGTTCGAAAACTGGAAGGCAAGTGGGATTAACAACTCGTCGACAGCCAAGAACATTAGAAACGGTAACACATACACAACAATAGTTCAAAGGAACTTGGGAAGGAATCGGTCGTGACCTTTCGTTAAGGACTCCATCCCAGAATTCGGCCAAAGTGATTTCGGGAAACCATGGAAAACAGAAATCATGATACCCGAAGACCAGATTCGAACACGTATGCTCCCTAACGCGAGTGAGCGAGTCCAATGTTCTAAACGTTCTGCTAACTCACTCGGTAGTGTGTAAACAGAGACATAATTTATTTCAGCATATTTTTGGATAAAGTGAGAGGACGCAGATAGTTTTTGTAGCAGAATAGGCGCAAAATTGAGGAAAATATTGGATCATCTAAAAAATAAAATAAAAGACTTCCACATCACCGTCAAAAAGCTTCGTTTTATAGAAAATATTATTATTTCTATTTTTTCAGCAGTTACATTTAATGTTTTGCTGTGCGGTGCTCATATACTAAAAACTTGGTTTTTGTAGTAAATATTTCGCTTATAAAATCGAAATTTTTCTTAAAATCTGTTTTATCAAGTTCTGCTCTGATGTGTTAAAATGCTGAAAATGATTGTGTTTTTTAAGTAATTAGGCTATATGGTCAAAAATCTCAAATTTTTTCCACAGTTGTAGTAATTTTTTCTTTGCAAAACAAATAAGTTAAAACAATTGTCTTTTTGTAGTCATTACACTGTTGAAACATATTAAATATACTTTTTTTTAATATAACTTTTTTAAAATTGACTAAACAAATACAAAACAATTGCTCCCACTAAACAATGTATAATATTTCAAACGAAAAGAAAAAACGTGAGGCTCATTCAATAGATAGTAACAAGGAATGTAAAGAGTAGTTGTCGTTGAGAAAATTCACATAACAGTTCATATAATTTGATGTGCAATAATTTTGTTAACTAGTAACTTAGGTTATGTATAAACCTTATGTTACGTATAACCTTATATCATGTGTTTTATGTTACAACTATATATTATGTTAACTCTATTACAAGTCCAATATCTTTGTACAACATGTGCAGAAAAGATCATAAGGATGCAATAAAACAAACAAACAAACTATTCATGCATCAGTTATTCATTACAAGCACCCCATATTTTTTGGTTGAATCTTTAAAATATTTTCGTAGGTTAATTTATTTTGTACTTTACAGTCGGTACTTAAAATCGTGGTATATTTAAAATGTGTTTATTTAAAATTATTTCCTGCGTTTAAGTCTCGTGTGTGTGTGTGTGTGTGTGTGTGAAATTTTGCAATCATATGTATTTAACTTAGTACTATTTTTTATAAAAATTTCCCCCCTCTCATATTTCAATGTCATTCTGTTATACACTGTTTATTGTTACTGAAATGACAACGAGGCAAGAAAGCGATTTCGTAAAAACGTGTTTAATAATTTGAGATTTGTTCAACATTTGCACTTTAGGTTTTACTGTGTTCTGCTGATAATATAGTTAAATTATTACATATTGTAGTAAACAATGTATTTTAAAAATCTCAAATTTTTCCAGCAATTTTACTTTATATTCTGCTGTATTGTGACTTGTGTGTAACAACGAGACTTGGCGAGACTCGACAGCTGGCTAGTGATGTGACAGAGGAGGTAGGGCGAGTACCGGACAACGGTGGCTAGGATGGAGAGGTCGTGATACCGGACATACCCGAATCGAAGTTATGGAAACGTCCGAAGATGGCTTCATCGTGTAAGTACCTAGACATTAGTCCATCCATACACCCTTGTCACAGACAACTCCCTCGGTCCAAGCTCAAGGGCCAACGCCAGTTATAGAGTGGGACACAGCAGCTCGTAGTTGCAATCCGCGAGGAAAATTGATTTCTGACACATTACCGTACATTTATCTTTAAATATAGAAAATAATGTATCTTTCCAAATATTTTGTATAATCGTTTAAAAGTTAACCACTAAAATGTGTAGACTATAAAGGGAACACATATCACTTCAGCTTAGCGTATTCTTCTAAATGTATAACATATATTTGTAATCTAAATATTTTGCTATTTAAAACCATAAAATTCAATGTGTAGCTACATGTAGGTAATAGTACAACAGTCAGTGTTCAGATAACTCGGTGAATTTCTATGCTAAATATATGGACGTATTTAACTGATTATGCAACACAGCGAAAATAATGATATTTTTTCGAAAAGCAAATCGCGATGTTATCAACATAGCGTACGCATGTAGTACCAAGCTCTGGCTACTTTATAACAATTTAACGCATTTACCTCAGTTATTTTTTCCACGTGAAATATAACGAAGCCTGTCATTTTAATTTTGTTGTATAATACTCATAACTTTCACCACACGTCTACATTCAGTCATTTTCCGTAAACAACTTCATCACAGGCTATATAAGGTAATTTATCCTTATAAATTGTAAGGCTTCATGTTCCTAGAGTAATGAAAATGACTCAGACAACGAAGACGTACGATGTGCAACTGTAAACATTTCTTCAAACAACAGTGTTGGAGTTTTAATGTTTAATACTGTCTTGTCTTCTCTCTAGGAAGTATCTGGCGGGAGGGTCGGAACATTGTATCTTTACACATGCACAAAACACTGCTCAATTTCTCGACTTTATAAAAGGATTCTGCAAATAAAAAATACAGATTTTATTGTTTAAGTGTGAATGCGTGTTATATTTGCCGTGTTACTGGTTTCAGTTCGTACATACAGTAAGAACTATTCTGGTTACATAAAGTAAATAATCCACAGTGATACGATAACGCAGAGAAAAGTTTATTTGTAAAGTCAAAAATAAGAACGATTTGTTTTTCAGCATCCTTAATAGCCAACAGCTGAGCTTACCTCCGTTCAATTTATTACTTTACATGTTCTACACGACAGTAAATTCAAAGTATCTTGCGATAATTATGTAATTAAATAAACCAGCGTAGTTAATGGTGCCAGACATAGTAATATTTGTAACTGTGACATACATCAATAAAACATGATGACAATATTTCCTATTAATGGTAAAATTTGCACTTTGGAAGCTTTAAGGAAGTTATTTTTATACTTTCAGATATGGTTGTAGCTTTCCACCACGTTAACATAATCATAAAAGTGTAATAAATATACAGTACAGACACCACCATATTCAAAATCTATAGTTCGAGCGGAAGAAGAGAAAGCTGGTTATTACATATTATTAACATATATTTTCGAAATTTATCACTGTACTGTAAGACAACCGCCTACCTGTCGACTGAACTGCGTTGCAGCACGTTTTAATTCAACTCAGGAAAAAACATACCATTATACAGAACTAACACACGTTTTATGTAGGTACGTATTTTTCTATATCCCGTGGTTGTCTTCCATTAGTTGAAAATGTATCGTTTACAGATACCCGATAGGAATAAACCAAACAAAGCAATGAAGTGCAGTGATTTTCACTAGAGCTGTTCCAAAAAATACACTAATCTTATGCATGTAATGAAATTCATATTATATAACACTCCCTTATGTACTCTGTGCTCGGATGTATAAATAGAGAATATATTATTATTACTCTCGAAATTAATTTACTTTTACATAATACATCTTGCTAAATGTCGAATGTGTCTATATTCAGTTTACGTATTGTCAGTGAATATAACTGTGTTAACATGTTCATCATAAATATAGGTACATGGATTTTATTATTTACAACAAAATATTCTAATGATTTGTGTAAGATAATACGTGCAGTTGTATTTTTGACAGACCAGTTTTCTTTTATTTAATGTCAAATTTATTTGATGTGTTTTGCTTACAAAAAAGTAAAAGTTTGTGAAATTGCAGATTTTTCTTGAAATGTTGCTAGAGAAAACAAGAAAATAACTGTTAAAATATGTTTCATTCTTGTCAATATCAACAAAAACAAATTGCAATTTAAACTTGACAGAACGTGTGTTGTGAAAATTATCTTTATCAGTCTGTCACACTTCACAAAATTATTATAGTATTTTTCAAACATATATTTTGGAAATTGTTTGCTAAAATAAGCTCTTTATTAACGTAAAGCTTTATGTTTTGTAATGATTTGGTTGGGAAAGTACTTAGATGTAATGCTATATTTGTATATTTATGAGAAATAGCATGTTAATATTACAAAATTATTCATGATATTACCTAATTTTACTTTACACAGCATTAAAAAATTGTACAAGTAGAAGAAAATTTTACCTCAAATTTAGTAATGGTATGATAAATGGTATATAGTTCGCTCTTATTTTATTATACAGCTTGCAATGTGAGCTGCCAAACTAAAAGTATAAATTTCAAAAATAAGTTTCAGAATTTTTAAATTATGAATGTGAATCATAATGAAAGGAAAACTACGAACTAAACGCAAAAGAAAAAAATCTAACAATTCTGTTGAGACCGAAGATTCATGTTAATCACTAATATCGGAGTATTAGAACTACCTAAAAACCAATTTTAAAAACCACTTGAAATTCCGGCTCAATTTCATAATAAGTTTATTAAGTCTTATAACAAAAAGAAACTTTGGTGACAGACTTGTTTATGTCATATTACAAACATTCTTCGAGAAAATTATTAACAAATTAAGACTACACGAATAACATTGCCATACTATAATAAATAACTCCGTTTCAGTCTGCAACTGCAACAAAAAATTAAATATTTATCTGAACTACCCACAAAAATTTCCGTAGCACGGTCAAGATTCTTCCCTTTTGCAAGATCACTCTAGTGCTATATTTACTCTCGTCGGGGCAAGAGACCCCAGACAATTTGCCCTGCACCTGCCCGTGTTCACAAAGACACAATATATTCAATTTCCTATTTACCCAATAATACTTGTTAGAATGAGGATGTCTTAATGCAAACTATTTTTCCATCATCTTGACATAATGGCGAGAAGATAGAGTGTTCGCAAGACATAATTATGAATTAATATGTAGTTTATGGCAGTAGAGTAACACTAACGACTATTAAATAGAATTAATCGATTAATCGTGGTGGCGACCATATGGGCACTTCACAAAACCAATGTCATTCAGAATTTTAAATGTCGGGATGGAAGAAGAGAACATAATGCATAGTTTACCTACTCAGGTTTATTTAAGTTATGGCGGCTACAGCATCGGCATCACTAACCTCGCAAACAACACACAATTATTTTTGGCACGGTTCTAAATAATTTCCTAATGAACTAACAATACTTGGTTAATTTGTATCCAATTACACTGTCTTAAGTGCTGCGAATTTCGAACCTAATCGACCGTTACTATGTGCAATATTTGAAGTTTCTTTTTATAATGTGTTCCCATTACATCCAGCTTTGACCAGACACACTGCTTGCTTAAATGAATGAACTTACCAAGGTAAATGTTGCTGTGGTTGCTGAATCAAATTAAAATCAGCTATGTGTTCCCGCCTTCTAGCAGCGTCACAATGTGTATGAGAGAAGGCCGGAGTGAAGGTTGGTCCGACTGCTCGCGAAACCTGAAACATATTACATTTTTGCTAGGAAAAAGAAAATTCAGGGTCTTTATTATCAGCAATAGTATAAAAACAACTTAATAATTACCATTAAAGCAATCATAAACTTATTCAGAACATACAAATCAACCATGTATTGTACTTGTATTTTCAAACTATTAACTTAATGGTAGTCACCGAAGTGTACAGTGAACCTAGCGCATGGGTGGGTTATAGCATGTCACGTCTATTATTATCGACTCAAAACTTCTTATTTGTTCCTATTAAAATTACTTACAAAAAGTACATAACCTTCAAAGTATGCTACTTTAATTTTAAGTAAGCATTCTTAACATATACACGTTTTGGTCACTCTCAAAATCGCCAATAGCAGACTTTTTTAATTCTAATGTATCTTTGAAAGAGCCACCTGAATTATAAAAACGCAAGTTTAGCCTAGAAGCATGTTATGGCTTTGTTACATACTACCCAAAATATTATTTAGTGTTGCAACTTTGAGTCCCATAAAAAGTCTAGAACCAAACTTTAAAAGCCAGTTTAGCGTGCTGTGAATAGAGATTATTATGCTTCTCGTCAAGCGTAGTGCTTCGGCTCACATCGCTCCGCTGTTCCCCCATGTCAAACGCAACCATTTGAAACCAGTACACGAGGCGTTCAAGTTATTACAAGTTATTAATTTAATGTTGTCTATCCAATGAGCAAAGTGACTTACAGCATAAATAAATATCTCCGAATTGTTAGATGGGAGCGTAACGGCTACATTACGCACATGGCTCAGTAACTATATAAAATAAAACAGCTAAGTGATTTAACAAAAAATAAATCCTATGAATAAAGATATATCTATCAAAAATAATAGTTACAAAAATATAACGCTACTTAAGTTAATCAAATTAACTATGTAGCCTATCTATATTACATTCAGTGAACTAAACGTAAGAAAATTACTGCAAAAAAATCATCACAACCGACAAATTTTAGTATGTTTCATGTCAAACTCAAGTACCTAGAAGTAACTGTAAACAAAAACTTCACTGGCATGAGCATTAAAATCACATACTAAAGTGGATAAATTGCAGCCACTAGAGCAGGTGGATGGTTCACATTCCATGGCAGAGCCTTGAAAATCTCTATAATTTTCATATAATGTCTTGAATGTGTTATAACATGGTGTCAGCAATACATATTGTTATACCTTTAAACGTATTATGCGAACTTTTCGGTACATTGCTTGGGTTTAGTTAATCAATAGTGTATTTTATAAGTATTATTAAAGTCTAGGATCAATTGCACGTTACAAAATCTACTACCTAAAACTGTAACTTGTATGTGTAATGTTTCTAAAAATGAACAACACTGATTTAGGTAAAACGTTTAATAAACAAACAAATATTCTAGTCATTAGTTCTGGGAGTTACCTGTATATTACCTGAAATAATCAGGTGATATAAAAATTTAAAATTAATACCCATCTTTAAATATCACATTGAGACTCTGTTACATGAACAATTTGTAATACATTGAAGTTTCACAGTACAGAAATCTATATGGAAACTAAAGTAACTTTATTTGTTTGAATTAGAATCAGCAATATACTGTTAATTTTTACAGGAAATATCATCCACAACAATTATTACTTTGCACACAGTACGTCTTCAGTTATGTCATAAGCCACACGCGATTACGTGACTGACCATATCAATAACTTCCCATTTCTCTTCTAACTTTCTAACACCATTCATTATTCGCAACACTTACAAAAAGAAAATTCGCTACTCCATAGACGTCTAACCGATAAATTTAATTTCTTTATGTTAATTATTTCAGTATCGTATTCAGCCTGCTTGCATGTTCATATAATAAATTCAAAATCAGATATTGCAGAAATACTGATCAAACAATGTGAACAATACGACGTCTATCTTTCACATTTTCTCAACCTCTGCTATCAACACGAAAAGAAAGCAGTTGGGTAATGTTAAGAATGCACGAACTTAAGACTTTAATAACACGGTTTATACTAACATATTATATTTCATTAATAACAAGAAACGAACACAGTATTTACCTTCTTTATAGTTTTGCCCAGCTTCATGTTTGTTGCAGTATTCATCATATATTTTTAACATCTACGTCACTGTATCAGTCATCCAATATATTAATTTTAACCAATCTCCCTTTAGGAATGATAGGCTAATGAGATCGCGCGTCTGTATGTATGTACGTATGTTAGTATGTATGTATGTTCGTATGTACGTATGTTAGTATGTACGTATGTTAGTATATATGTATGTACATCTGCAATTCGCTTTGCATAGACACTATATGATGCAAAAATAAATAATGTTATGCCCAACAGCATATTTAATAGCTCAGCCTTGACTTACCATTGGTTCGGAATCTAAGGTAATACATAAAAAAAAATTGCTCTGCTCATTAAGCGTATAGGATTCAGTGTTTGAATAGGGGAAACACCAATGACTGTCTTACCACATGAAGTTCTGGATTAGTTCGCTGGTGATCCTATAATTTCTAGCATACAGAACTGCTAGATAATAATTCAATTATAGAAGAAACTACAGTCCAACAATATAAGAAAATGTATGTATTACGTTTTGATTTCTAAAAGACACTTCCAAGGTGGCTGTTCAATGTGTTACAACATGGAAGCTCTCGGTAAACAATACTGACATTTAAATAATTAATGATACTTGGCTGAGTAATATTTCCAAAATTATAAAGAACTAGATTTTCCAAAAAATGAAATAAGAAAGACCACTTAGTCTGATATAGAAATATGAGTGCAAACATGGTTAAGTAATTTATATAATAACCTCACTACAAAACGAAATTTTTAATTTCGTTATTGCCACGGCAAAACTCAGTAGCAGGCATGATATTATTTACTCAGGGATAGTCGTTGAGTGAAATAGTTTCCAGAGTGCGAACGCTATCATCAGACTACGAAAAGCGTATGACGGCTGCAGAGGCTAAATACAGGCTTAAACAACGAGATATACGTGTTGGCGAGACTTAGCTGACGTCTTCATAGCTGGGAGCGTGTTGCTGTGTTGTCTAGATGTTCTCGTAACATCGGAAGACAGTGGTTTTCACAGTGTTATCTTCGCTAAAACAGCACTCGGGCTGCTTGGTGTCGACTTACTACACGCACCATGCAAAAAGCTGATATACACCACTTCCCCCCCCCCTCTCTCTCTCTCTGCAATAATTAAAATCACCTAAACGAGAACATGCAACAATGCATGTCTCTCTTACCAAAGAACGCCTATCCAACCCCCAAAAACCTTTAACAAAATTAGTCATTCGTTCAAAACATATTAGCGTCTGTTCTCTCAGCCAATCAAAGTTCGTCTCTCAAGCTTCAGTCTCCAGCTAGCATTGTTGCGCCTAGCTGCTCCGCCAAAACAATCACAGATTTGCACGAAGTAATCACAAGAGGAATAACTTTAAAATATAAAATTCTAGTTAAGCCAGTCTCTTATCACTTTTATTACAGGAAGCACAAACATATATCTTAAGGCAGTCATTACATAACCAAAAATAATTTAAATAGTTTTAACACAAGCAAAACATATTTACGTAACATAAAGCTGTAGCTAATACGTAGAATGATATAAAATAAATTACGTGATTCTGATCCGGCCATATGTTACGTGTTCATGGAATTGTTTACTAAACTTTGAAGATTGCACTGTTTTCTCACGTACAATGTATAGAAATAAAAATGTTCATCATTTGGGCGATTCTGGCTAACAGCTCTAAGTAATAGGCGCATGAACTGTGTTACAACGCGTACGTTGATTTCATTCATTACTTCTTATCAAGCGTTCCATATCTGTATCCACGCTAAGGAAATGCATTTAAAACTATGCTTTTATAGATTATTTTCTAGATTTCATGCCTATCAACGTGAACTCCTGTTAACAGTCAGTCCGCTTTACTGCACAGGGGCTCGTCTTGCTGTCTAGTATTTATCAGTAAATTGTCTGTAAAGCAACATTCACTGCTATATATGAAGGTGGTAACAGGATGCTGGCGAGTAGAACATGACACAAGTAACACCAAGTATTATAATCTAATACTTCAATATGAAGACAATAAAGCACAGCCACTGCACTAACCAGTACGTGTGACAATGTCCTGCAGGTTCATGATCACACCGCGCTGGTATGTAGCAGTGGTTGTTATATTCATGTTATATGAGCAGGAGGAACTTACGAAGATGAGCTGGTGTATATGTCGGCGACAGGCTCAGGTACAGTGGCTGGCTCAGCAATAATCTGGAGCGGCGGCTGAGCTGGTGAGACACGTCCTCTACATCGATACTCTCTCAACATCCTCGCACACTCTCCAAGTAACACTCGCAGCATCACCACAGCAATGATGACTACCAGCAGAATGACTGCTACCAGCTCCCACCTCTGAGACAAGCCACATGCACTCTACTTATATATACTGCACTATTACAAGCAAGTAAGCTGCACTCAGCTGTATTACACAAGGCACTCTATAGTATTAGTTAGTGTGCTATGATCGCTGTAATAGTTACCTGGTGTACAAATGTCCGGACTTAACAATCACACATATTTCCTATTTAAGTCTCTAGCAATTTTACAGCATTTAAATTATATGTGAAATAATAATCTGGTTGAGTAGTATTTGTACTATACGATGACATGATACGTCAAAATAATTTCTTAAGATATACATTTTATATCAAATATAAACTATGTTAACATAGAATGATGTAACATGTTAACATTTGCATTATATGAAATTGCATTTATTATTTAACTAACATCCAGCCGGATAAAAATTTAACTCTATAATGTAAAATTGATTTGGAAAAAATAGTGAGATCGATTGGTTTTGTGATTTCACTACTTAAATTTCCGCAAACAAATTTATTAAGTTTTATAGTTTACTTTTCTAACTTAATTATTTTATTTTTCCCTTGAATGTTTCCTAACATGAGACAAGGCTTCAGTAACTGAAACACCAAAATAGACAGTCTCTGGATATTTCATTAAAGTTACGATCTGTGAACAGAGACATTAAAAATTTCCCTTTTCATCTTACTTGAGTACAGGGATTGGAGATAATTTTCTAGGAAGTCATGTTAACAGTAACCGCAAACAAACGCGGTAACAGAATAGTTAGAGGGAAACACAATAGAGGACAGTAGGACATGATTAGCGAGGACTAGGTTCTACTGGACAGATACTTGTAGCTCATGAGATGTGAGTGATTGCAGCTTGTAGAAGTATGATCTCCGAGCATCAGACATCACATAACAAGTAAGTAATGACGAGATTGTATGAACAACTCACACTAGACTCAGGTTTCTCCATCCAGGGACTCTGAATTAGTGACTGGATTGTTGGTCGTCGCTGTCTCCTCCACTGTTTCCCTGAAACATGTCACTATTTGTCACTGCACTGTACATTAGACAAGGTCTGTGAACTATTTATTAATTCCGCCATTTGATGCAATAAACTCCTACGATCTTCCTATTTGTTTTGCTAAAACATTGATTCATGTTACAGTAGTTACTAATGCTATGCAAAACTGAGTAGAAAACGTAAAATCTGTAATTTATACATATGCATCTGCTATTCCAAGATCACTTTTGAAAATAAAAATGACACATTTCGGGAAACTACCCCGGACAAAATAAAGAACAAACGCGGGTTTTCCTAAATAATGTTTGTTCCTCCGCATGACTGTGGCGCGCTCACATGTTGAGAGCAGGGACATCCACGTCTGCTGGAATACGTGTCTTTGGAAGTACACAGTATTATGTGAATGCTATGACATGTTGCCTTCGTCTACTTCTACATTACCGTGGCAGTACACCTCGACAAGTCTTCCCTGGCCGTGTTGGTCCAGTTATATGGCCCGCCCAGTCGCCGGATCTCCAACATTTGTAGTTATATTCTGAGCACGCCTGGAAGTTGTTATGTGTATAGAGTCCATTGTGGACATATAGACACTGGGACAGCATATTCCTTCTGCCTTTGGCGTCATTCTAGGACGGCACATTACAACATGTGCAACATAACTACTGCAGTGCGCACGTGCATGCTTCTTCACATACCTCATCTAACAGACTCCATGTACTACAATGCCGTCCACTGCTTTGTACTTAGAAGATTTAAAACTCAAATTTTGCGTTTACTGGAGTAAGCTGGTATATATTTTTTATCCTAACAGGTATCATTCCCGAAATTTGTTCACATTACTCATTTTCAACCTCCACAGAATGTCAGATAATTCGTGTATACGGATTGTGCAAAGTGAATTTGATTTAAAAACAAAGTTGATAACACTATCTAGTAAAAGTGTACCAAACACCTGTAATTTAGGATAAAAGTATGTATCATTGAAGGTAAAAAAAAACAGCGAACTGGAAGTAAAAAGTAATGTTATTCATGGATACCAACAACACTACATCAATATGTGCCCGAAACTAAGAGGGAAAATATCGTTAGTCGTAAAGCACGTAGTTTACTTGAAAAATGACAAGGTAATGCGAACAAACTATCCTACATTCCTGCTCAGTGGTATTTTGGACCTATTTTGTAAATAATGGTCTTGACGACTTTTCACCAACAAGTATATTCTAATTCGTTTTGGTCATTTGTTCACACGGCGCTGTCCGTACCCGTGAATTAATTTACGCCCTGTAGGTCTACATCAGTCCATAAACAGGCACAGAACCAGTGGTAAGTTTTAGGAGGTGCGGGACCATTGTCTTATATTCACACACACAATAGTACAATAGTATAACTTGTATGTACATTTCAACCCAGGCTCATGTCTCTCTCTTATCGTACTTTTCATGTATTGCTGAGTAAACCGTTATACTAGTAGGCCAAAATACAATATGAGTCCATTTGAGGGGAATAACTGCCTCTTGTGTGCCATTTTAATTTGTTTATGTTGTTTGCGGGGGATAAATGCTGTTACTACCTAACTCCTTGTATTCGTTCCTTTTTCGTACCATAGATGTACGTAAAAGCGGTGCAATGTGGACAGTAGACTAGCCAAATACTGCTCAGAGCAGGGAATTATTCACCTGAGTGCCTAACTCCAAATTATAAGCTCAGTAATCACTCTGGTCACTTTCGTATTAAATTATGAATCTAAGGGTTTCGTTTGATTAAAGGACGCGACTTACGTAAAAACATTACTGGGACAATTGCTGTATTTTATTGTTTGTGTATTTCACTTTTACGTAATTTAGTTTGAATTCTGAGATGTAAACACTAATAACTAGTTACTTCCCGAAATACGTACATGAATCATGTACTCTGTACACTATGCATATTACACTCAAGTATAAACCTATAGACAATTAAATTAATATCAAACGTCCTAGGCATAACTGAAATATTATTTTTCATTATTTAATGATACTATTGTTTTCACTTTCATCTACAACTTAATAAGGTAGACATGTCTACTTACTAGGTTTACTTTAAAAATATTGCTTAAAAATAAACATTCTAACGAAATAATATGTATTACTGGAATATAAAAACATTACAAAATGGTAGAGGCGGTAATTGTACTCAACTTGTTTGTCAGTACGTAGAAGTGACATAAGTTTATGTTGAAACAACAGGCTCATCACTACAACATGAAGCCGTGTGTTTTGTGAATAATTGAAACTGAGTTACGAATGGAAGACCAAACATTATTACCTGTTCATCAGCGAACCTAGTACGATAGATGGTAACAGGATCAGCAGCATTAAAATAATTCTCTCGCTCATCGCTCTAAATTTCAGTTTCACTCCACAACACAGCGTTAATGAAGTTTGTTTTGTTTAGCTAGCTAGTAAGGCTTTCAACTTCTCTTATGCCTAACAATAATGAGTTTAGTATTGCTCTGTGCAATATGGCTGCGCGTTCTAGTACTATGCCCATGGAGGTATAAATAGTTAGGTGATGACCACGGTCGTAGAAGAACAGGTCTGGACCACGGTCGTAGAAGAACAGGTCTGGACACTCGCCTATCTAACAATGTATTTTGCTTGACCACCTTGTTGTTTGGCTGTAGTTCCTCAAGTTACCGAGAATGTCGTACTTTTTGGCGCTGTTTTCCGGGTGGTCGGACTCAAACTCCGTCCACTTTTTTTCCATTGTTTAATTTATAAAGTAAATGAAGATTGCTGGAGCCTTTTCTTAAATTTGTGAGCGAAGAAAGTATTTCATAAATTGATAAAAAAAACGTTTTGATAATTTGTTTAACTTACGTGAAAGGAAGAGGGCGGAGTTTGAGTCCGACCGCCCTAAATGAAGCGCCAATAAAACACAATATTCTCGGTAACGTGGTGAACTGCAGCCAAACAATAAGGGGGTCAACTTTCCAGGCGAGTGTCCAGATCTGTTCTTCTCCGACATTGGTGATGGCATGTGACGGATTTGAAGTCACTTTTTGTGGGAAAAGAGGGGATGGACATTTTAGTGCCGGCCGTTTTAATGTTATTGACATTGGTTTTTGACTACTTGTAAATAATGAAAATAAGCTATGTAACTAATACCATTCATTATCTACCTATTAGCTGGAGTTTGATGCTTTTTAACCGAATTATCACATAAAACAAGTTAATGAACATGACGTCGCCATGATGTGACACACAAACAGGTGGCTTAATATATATCATGTAAATTTCTTATGGCCTCTCCCTGGTTATGCGCGCGCGAAGAATAATTAATACTAGAGTACTTATTTATTCTGTAGCAATGGTAAAGTAATTATTATGTGGCAATGTATTTGTGTAATGTATTTACAAGTGACATTATCTAATTTCTTTGTTTTTATTATTTATTTTACATTTTTAATTTAATTAAATAACACTAACGTTAAAAAAAGTACTCTTTAAATATGCATCTAATTTGAACCTGTAGCATAATTTTTACATGTTATACACCGTGAGATATTTAGAGTCGAAACTGTGCAAAGTTGTACATAATTGTCTTGTGACTGTGGTATAGAGCGTGACCATGACTGACGTATGTAGGAGCACCATACTGTGTTATTGCTGGTAATATTCAAATATCAGTTCGAGGTCAAACTGTCGCTGCGTCGGGCTTAGTGACTCGTAAGAAGATTGGCACGCAGATGGAAGAAATCTGACGGCGATGCTAGATGGCACCGAGGAGATGAAAAATGTCAACTGTGCGAACAGAATTTTGGAACTTGCAGGTTGTGGAAGGCTGTGTGGGAGGGGAACTGACTGCTGAAATGCTGCACAAAGTATGGGATGAAATAATGTTTTCGGCGGGAAGTGTTTCTTGTTATGACTGGAGTCCACGTCGAAGTTGTTATATACCTGGTGAAACTTCGTGAATGTGTGGTTTCCATTGCAACGAACAGTTTTCCAGCGTGATCTATGTAACCTAATGTATGGTCTCTTGAGATGGGGTTTATAATTCACGGACAGCGTATAATGTAACATGTAAGTCCCTACCCTTTATGGTGCCAGTTCACCGAGGTCGGATCAGTCGCTAGCAAGACTTCGTCTGTAAATTAATTGTTTGTGTATATCTGTGTCTCCGTAGTTCTGAGAATAAGTTTTCTTACCTGGCATGGTAATGAATTTGTATCTAGAGAAATTACGTTTTATTTTAGCCCTATAATAACATACATCATTGAAAACGTGGCGGAAAGTATGAAAGCTATTAAAAATAATATTTTTAGGGCTTCGGCGCTTAGTCACCTTAAAGGGCATGGTGCTTTGCTTTTTTTTATTTACTTTATTTTCTCTGCTGCAAGCATTCCTGAAGACATAGCTACTATTAAAACATTTCATGATCTAAATGTCAGATACTATTTAAGTAATTTACTATCAAACAATATATAAAGGCGTAACAGACTAATATTTAGAGCATGAAAAGTCGACAATATTAATACGTCTTTAGGAACACTTGTAGTGGGGAAAATACTATAAATAAAATATAGCAGTGCACTATTTTCTTTAAGGCAGGCTCTTGAACTGATATTTTTTCTTAGAGACCAGTAAACATGTGTCCACGACGCTTATATAGCATGTTGCAAAATCCCGTCTCAATATCCTGGGAAAACTATCTTCACGTGTAGAGGAACAAAAATGTTAGTGGACATAGGCCCGAAAACGCACTGATTCTGTGCTACAGTTCGCAATAATGACGTATGGTTGATAGCGCGCGGGCAGGATCATGTAGATTTGAGGCGTCATTACAGGAGTACATAACATGTTACTATGTCACACGCTACGCCACTAACAAATATATATGTGTTCGGCATCACTGCCGCTAGTATGGCGTATATCGCCCTCTTGTGCCTGAACCCGGAGATATAACTGGAGATAAATTTCAGATCTTTACACCAGGGAAAATAACACTTTCCCGCTCAGTCCCATACGGTCAAGGCTCACCATAAACAATATTTAATTCGACAGGGTAGTTGAATACCACTGACAGAGGGAGATAACCCTCCTTCCAATCGCGGTGGTCGGTAGTGAAAACCCACTCACATAGCAACAGAGCGCCCACAGGTTAGCTGCAGGGATCCCCATTGCTGAGGGCCAAGTTATCCACCTCTACGAAACCTCTTGGTGGACGAGTCCAGTAATACGAACCATACCACGACCCATGGACTCACTCTGAAAGTCTACTCCCAAGCAGGAGTTCGTTAGACCAGTACCACTCAGAGTCCAACCCGTGATCGACTCAGCACAAGGCTAGGACTTCACACCGATCCCCTGAGTACATGCGAAATACCATGCATCCGAGTTTTCAACCGAGCAGGTGTCCACCTTCCAGGGCTCCAGAACCCCTTCTCCAGATCAACATTGCTCGAGATCCGCAACGCAGGACACTTGTGCGTGCCGCGGTGTGGATATCCAATCTGTACGTAGGTTGCCCAGCAGGCTGGATCTTCCGTACTGGCTTCTGGAAACTGGCTTAAGAGAACCCCGCCGTGGATCTACCCCTTGTGCATAAGAGGGGCCACCACTTGCACAATCTTCGTCCTCACTCCGTTAGCTGTAGTTAAAGCACATATACGTTACCAGCCTGACCACGAGGAGGTGGAGATGCACTTGAGTGCGAGATGCTGTACATTCGTATCACACACCATTGCTGGTTGGGGTGGTGGTAGGGGTGGTAGGAAGGCTGTATAGGGAACAGTTGACGACTCACATCGCCTGCACCCAGCATCCACCAGGGTTATACACGACCATGAGGAACGTCGTTACTAGGTGAGGGCCCCCCAAACACCAACCGTTCGCCAGCGCCGAGCTCCCCACGTCGCGCACTTCCCCTCACACTCATTTAAGAGCCGGGTGCCAAACCCCTCGGCCCCACCACCTTCACACCCCTCAGGGCCTAACAAACAGACATGTTTAAGACATCTCTGTCACTTGTGGCAGATTCTGCCCTCCAGTACCTGATCCCTAAGGCTTATCAGGAGACAACTTACAGATCTTAATACCGGGGGGATGCCACCCACCCCGGGCCAGCCATTGATTACCAGAACACACCCATTAGAACTGGTGAAGATAGGGTTGTTGAATTCCACTATCAGTCAGACAGTAGGAACAACTGTGACAATTGTTACGAACATGTGGAGCGATATATTCGGCACTCACGTGTTTATATAAAATGTTGAAAATGTCCTACATCAGCACGAACAACATGAATCGACCCGCTGCCACAGCTGGACGGATTGAATAATCACGGGGAAAAAATTCATTTTCCTTCGATTCAATGTCAAATAAGAATTTTATTTTAACGTTAGTCGTCACTGAGTGTTAAATGTTATGGCGTCATTTCACACTGAAGTAGACATTTTTCGTTTTTGGGGAAGAAGGGCGGGGGGGAGTGAGAGGGATCTCGTAAATTACGTTCACTTGCATTCTTTATATATATATATATATATATAATTTGTTGATTAATAACTTAAAGCTCACCAATTGCAGTGGGTAGTGTGCAGAAATAATTAAACGTCTTCACTTAATTTGCAACGGAAATTAATAAAATGGAAACCTCCAAATCCTTCACGTTACCGTATCACAAGCAAAGGTCCATAACAGCTACTTGATTAACGAATGCCACTAAATGACGGCGATTATGATTTTCAAACAGAGCCTACGATGAAGTAACAAAAATTGTTAGTAAATACAGAGTACATTTACATATATATATAAGAAATAATATGTGCTCACACAAGTATTTCAATAGCCAAATTTCAAGAAAATAAAGACAGAAACTTAAAAACTTTCAGAGATTCGATTCTACTTGTCATAAGTTTAAAAGCTTTATAGCATCGGCAGATCGTCATTAGGGTCACTTTATAATATATGTTAGTATTTAACAGATTATTATTATTTTTTAACTTTATCTAGTAATAGCAATGTTAATTTAATGTATACAAGCTTTCAGAAAACCTTCCAAATTTTTTAAATATTTCATAAAATACAATAATGAAATAATTATTAAACAGTTCAAATCTTCTCTATCATATTCTACTTCAACACAATTAAAGTGTTCTATTAACATTTATATGTCATCATTTACTTCACTGGAATATATTCTGATATTTATTTGTAGACTATAAACTGACGATATAAGAGGGTCGGATGACAACAGAAGGCGCACAACAAATCTTGTACATTTTCCAAACTCCCGGATTTTCTGCTAAAAACTGGCGATAGTTGCGGACATCTTTATTCCTGGCCTCCTGCCCAATGAGTAACATAGCATTTGTGGTAATCAATCCACTTAGCTGCAACATTTTGTGGTCAGTGCGAGTAAGCTCATACTTTCCATAAAGTCTCTTATAATACTCAAAGGTATTTTTGCAGTATGAAATAAATTTACTCATATTTACTATATGCCCGCTGGAAATTACAAACAATTATACGGAATACTTTTGTAACAACAATTTATCTAGTCCAGTTGCTTTCGCTGACGTTTCCGGTTCAGGGAAAAATCTCCTGGCTGTGTTTCCATCTGTACTTGAGCCAAAGCCTATTGGTAGACGATCAGGGGTAAGGTCATTAATGTTTTTATCCTCTTCAAAATTATTTATTTTTGCTCTGCCACAGTTTGATCGTTGTAGTCTCCTCGTGATTTTGTTTATTAAGTACAATACCCACCTAACCTGAAGGAAATAGCCAGACCAAATTCCAAGAACCGTATGTATGCATGTAGGACAGAAACGCCAAAGTTCAAAGAAGAATAGACTGGATTTTGAGTTGACAAGGATGCAGAACTTCTAGCTGCCATCTTGCAGATGTGGCACTGAAGAGTACTTGTGTCAGTCAGTGCATTCAGAACATTCCCATCTATCATTGTTAACTTTAGATTGTATTTGACTTCAGTTGTCTCTGTCTTAAAGGAACGAATGTTGCCAATGTGGTTTTGGATGTATTATTCCTCATCTTTGATAATTTTCTATGGTTTATTTCAAAAACTGCAACCGTATAGGTCTACAAGACGTGGGTTACTTCATACCACTTCTTCATTTTCTTTTTTCAGTGTCAAGGGTACAAGATATTTACGAACACACTTCCGTCACTAGCTGCATCGATTTCTTCCCATTTTTGTTTATGTTGGGTATGGCCAGATAACCCATCGAATCCCCACTTGCAAATCAGAATGAGCCTGCCTTCACTATATGCTTCCACTGTTTCCAGTATTCTCTTGACAGTATTATCCAACACACACACACATTTTGCCCGAATCAACCAATTGGTAGGAAAGATTACTACTTAACTTTCTGACTAGTGTTTTTACAAAAAAATAATCCAATAATACTTTCAAGTTTTACAACTTGCATTATGGTTACATATACTTAAAATTACACAAATTTAAATTTATTGTGAAAATGTGATGTCCAAAAAATTTTTATTTACCAGGCGTCAATTACTTAACATTGGGCAGGAGCCTATATTCTGTAGTCTGTACAACAAAACAACAGGCAAAGCTTCATACGTAAAGTGTATATTTAATGCGTCCAGAAATAGATCAGTTGTCTAATAGTCCCAAGATTTCTGAGTGTCTATAAATAAAACACTGCTGAAATCCTTTAAAATTTTTTCATATATATATTGTATTTTACAGCTTTTTATTTCCAGCACAATAAACATTGACTTGATTTTCGATAAAACAATACTGTTGCGTGCCATGTACCTGGAGGCCGGTGGTCGGCAGCTGTTTCGTAACACTTTGTGTGGACTGGCCCCTGACTCATAGATCGGGTGGCTACGTGATGGAAGACACGCCGAAGCTACGTCATAGATACCTGTCTTAACTGCGTCTTTACCCTACGAGGACGGCCTACGTGACTCAAATAATGTCCGAAACATGTGGTAATGCCTATATTTAGACCCCTGTAATGCGGTTATTCCCCGACTGTTTCAAGGAGTATAAAACCACAGAATCGGCACACTTGGGGAGAGTTCGCTATTGGTCGTACTAGAGGAAGGTGCTATGGTATTGGAGATAGACTGGTGAAGACATCTTGGTGACGTCAGAGTCTACTGTGAGGCGGCAGTGTTGGACGAACCAAGAGGACTGCTGCGGCGGGCTGACGGGCAAAGAATGAGGTACGCGACGGGAGTCGAACCGAAGACCTCAAGAGTGAAGACAGCGGTGCTCTCGGGGTGCTGCGCAGCACACGATGATTCATCACCACGGCGGAATATTAAGGTTATTCACTGTCATTACTTGAATGACTGTTGATTGTATATATGACTGACTTTATTTGAGATTTGTACTGTTTAATTAATTTTGGTAGACATTTTTTGTGCTTTAATTGTGAAAGTTTACTAACGGGTCTGTGACACAGTGGTAATTGTGTGCATAACTAATTGTGTTGTGAGAGTTATAGATGATTACTGTTTTGTGTATTTCGTAGCTTTGTGAGCTATTAAATCCAGTACTTAATTTAACTCTTTTGCTTATGATAGTTGGAAGTTGCGAACTGTACATACATTGTCAAATTTTATTACATTTGTACATAATA
>PNEQ01031422.1:25620-41988 GCA_003012365.1 Medauroidea extradentata
GTGAACAATAACCTGTATTAATCATAGCATCACCTATCATTGTGAAGAATGTAGATTTATATGCACCTGGTGGGCTAACAATTTCAATAACATTCTTTTTATCATTACGTTTTGAAAGTACATTAAACAGTGTATTAATAAATTCTGTTACACTTTCCATATTATTATCAAATTGAAACAATAACAAATCCAACACCCATAGTTGGGTTTCTTCAATTGACATATAGTATTGTTCAAAAGGTATCTGTACAGCAGAAAAAAAGTTTTATAAGGTACAATGTTAGTATCATTACCAAAAGAGCTCATGGGAATTGCTCACACATAATGTTTATGTCTCAAACTTGTAACAATATTATAAATATAATTGCCCATCAAAAATAAGTTTTATTTTATGGCCATTAGTAAAAAAAAATTACAAAGAGACTACGTTACTACAAATTTCTAGGTTTTTAGCTGAATAAGAGACAGAATGGGAAATGTTTTTGTACCAGTTACTATCTGGCAGTGAGATGTGTTAAGAAGTCTGCATAACTAAAAATTCTCCGGAATTCAATATTTATTATTCTATACGTTAGCAGCTGTATTTATACACACACCTTTTTTTTTTGTTTGTTTCTAACACAGCTACAATGAATTGTTGGTTACTGTTTACATTCAAACAAAATGACTATGGTTACTAAGGATACTTGAGGCAAAACTAAAAACTTTGCTAGACAAGAATTTGCGATCGAGGTGATTGAAGAGAATATAAAAAGAGAAACCAACGTTATCTTTAATAGAAATTAACAACTTTTTTTGATAAACTAACTTAGGACTGATCTGAAGGTGTAAGGTAAGTGAAGAGTTACATGATACATTGACAATACTAAACAGAGTATAGTAGTAGGCCTAGCTATTAACCCTAGTCATGACAATATGTGTTCTTATACCTAGTACTCTGTGAATCGTGGTATATTCTACAAGAAAAGCTGAAAGTTACTGAGAAACTAAAAATTATCTAATCAACAATATTTACAAAAAATCTTACCAATGTTTAATTTTTTACTTCCGTGGTTTAAGGCAGTAATACATGTGTTTTAGAACAGAAATAATAAAAACCAGGTACATAATTATATATATAAACCGATTTGCTGTTATGACAAAATATTCAAATTGTACAAATAATTTATTAACATAACTATTGATTTGGACTGAGCTGCAGCTTTTAGTTGTGTAAATTACGTCAATCATACAAAGGAATACCGTGATAATATAATAGCCTACTGGTAGATAGTAAGATGTGTAATATATGTGGTTATAATGACACATCCATACACAGATTTAAAATATGTACATATGCAGCGTCGCTGATGGTTTGGTACCGAATTGAACTGCAAAGTTTTTATACATATTTGTTATTGATAATACTGACAAATTTTGTTACCTTAGTTTCAGAACTTTTCTAACAGTAAAATATCACAGTTTAACATGGCTTATGGACGTTTAATACATTTAAAGAATATTCCAAATTTTTCAGTTCAATTTAATGAATTCCTAGAAAAATTTCAGAAGATCTCTGGGAAATAATTCAAAATGATATTCTTGTTAGATAATATGGAAATTATAACTTTGCAATTATGATGATGTAAATTTATAAATTTACTGCCATTTGGGGTTTAAACGTCTTACACTCGAGACAAGGAGGACAAGTTTACTAAAATAAGTAATTTTTTGCTGCGCACATTTATAAATTTATGATCAAATAATTAGTTCTGGTGCAAAAAAAGTATTTTTGTTATTTTGAATAAATTAATGCAGTATAAACTTTCTTGTGAATAAGAATTTTTGTTATTTCTTTACAATTTCGTAATGCATTACATTTTACCTTCATATGAGGAATAGCTGTGATAAAATAATTATTTTATAAGATATAGTGTTATAATTTTTTTTTACTTTTCTTATTTGATGAGTGCAAAATTTTAATTGTTTGTTTATGGTTACCTGTTTTGAAAAGGGTTTCATTTAATTAAATTTAACATTGGAAACGAAGTTTCGGCGTTTTTTTCTGTTCACTGTATAGCATGTTAGCAGCTTGTGTTCATGTTCTGACTGTGTGGTTTTGTTAATTATTATTTTTGTAACAATCAACTAAGTATCTTTCCAGACAGGCGATATTTATGTCCCAGGCTTTGTATTACGACTCTTATGATGGTTGGTAAAGACATGATAAATTCTCTCCTCACAAATACAATTTCTGGTTGCTAATACTGTATGTACGCCATGGTTGGAAATAGTTTCCTAACATAGGTAAAATATTTGTAAAAAAAAAAAGGCGAACCTCTAGTGGAACGCAGTTTAAATGTTATGTTTGTAAATTTCAGTTGCATACAAACATATGTATCACTACAAGATTTCATATTCAAAGATATGTCTAATTTTTCCTTCTATGCTTCACTTTTCAGAATATTATGTTTTATTTTAATTTTTATAATTGTAGTATCTTTGTGGTAGACGTCATAAACATTTATTAGCTTTAACTACGCTTGTTTATTATGTTGGTTAGAAAACTTGTGCGTATCTATTTCACACTATTTCAAAATACAGTAACCAACAATACTTATATGTAGGTCTTTATAAAAGTATGCTAAAATTCTTAAAAAAACGCGTTAAGTTTGTAATGTAGGCATAGTTTTATTGAAAATGTTATAAAAATATGTTAATCAAATTTTGTCGTACACTTTGTGATTAAAAGAGGCTACTGTATTTACAATAAGCATTAAGAAAAAACCACACATCTAAGACTTAACTGCATGCACATGTAGAACGTCAACTATTCATTCTATGACAGACTTGTAACAGTATTCATAAGTTTCGCACATACCTACCTTTACCGGATTGGACTTACGTTAGAATGTGTATAACAGAATCAGATATTTGGAAAACCTGGTTGTCATTATTATATGTCTCATGCTTTGCATACAACACCAGTAATGATTATTTTGAAATTAGGTTCAGCTTTTTGGTGCCAATCATGTGTACCATATAAACGATAAATCTTAATTTTGAAAATAATTTTTGTGGGCAAAATAAAACTTCAGTGCTCTAATAATGGTTATAATCAAAAAGGATTGAATGAAATGAGGAAGGGAGTTTCTGTATCATTTAACATCTAGGTCTTCAAAGCATGTGAATTGTGACATTATGATGTGTAGAGCAGCAACGGAAAGAAGGGTCAGGGGAACAGGAGATATCCGAGAAAACACGCCAACCATCTATATAATTTAGCACGATCCCTACATGAGAAAATCCGGGGAAATTGCTAAAATAATTGCAATTGGTGAGTTGTGTACGCTTTTTTTGGAAATGAATACATTTTTTTTAAAAGGAAATGTAGCCTAAGTGTTGTTTAGATCAACTTACTTAAAACGAACAAAAAATTTTGAAGACATGCGTTTGGTAATGTCAATATCTTCGAAAAATATACATACATACATACATACATACATACATACATACATACATACACTCTACCTGTATTTTTGTAGGACGGAATACTATTTTAGCTGATACGAAAATAATTAAAAAAATACTTATATATTTTACAATACGCGTTATACTTATCTGTACAGATTACTAAAATGAAAATGTCAGCTTCAGAAACTACTTACTTACCAGGAGGCACACACTTAACTGACAAAAGCATATATTCTGTCGCCTGTGCAGCTAAACGTCAGGCAAAGCTTCATACATAGAGCATCCTCGTAATACGTCCACAGATTGATTAGTAGTGTAATTGTCTATGATTTAGAGGTTTGTAATAAAACAACGGTTAAATAATTTAAATTCTCATTGTCATTAAAAAAGACATATTTTCACTGGCGGTATTTCCAATAAAAATATATTTAAATCACAACCGACAAGTAAAAAAAAAAAAAAAAAAAAAAACAGATTTATTCAGTGGCCTGTGGAAATAAAGAATTTCTAATACCAGGGCACTAAATGACGAAAATTATCTACGGTTTAACCTGAACTAAAGTTTGTGACAATATAACTACGTGGCAGTGAGAGGATTGATTAAAGTTCAGCAATGATAACTTTATTCCCTTACATTCAGTTCTTCTTCATCAGTTACCAATCTAAATATTTTCGTCTTTTATTTCCATCACAGCGACTACGTTGTTGGTTGAAGTCATATCTGTTACATTTAAATAATAATGACGAGGTTACTAAGGATACATTAAGGCAAAAGTTAAAACTTTGCTCGACAATAATTTACGATCGAGGTTTTTGGAGACATTATAAAAATTAAAACCAACGTTATTTTAATATAACTTAACAACTAGCTTTAAAATTACAAACTATAGACTGATCTGAAAGTGTCAGATAAGTGACAAATTTATATGTTATATTACTGCAACTTGAATATACAGAGTAGAGCAGATGGAAGTTGGAAAGTTATATAGTGGAACTTTTCTCTGGGTCTTTAATAAAGTTCGACGAATTGTTCGGTTCTAGATATGTAACAAAACATTTGCACTAGCGTAATATATTCCATCTCTAAGCAAAAATGATCCAACATGTATGATAAAAAAATAACTGTTAATTTTCGAACATATTTTCTGGATCGAGCGACGAGGTGGCGCTACTGGTAAATATTCAACTAGTTCTCGAGAGTTCCCGAGTTGTATTTATAGTCCTGCATTCCCTTAATTGTGTATTTTATGATCATCCAAGCTCCGTATAAACGAATTTTGGGCTGGTTATTAATCCTAGGCATGACAATATGTTATGTTCTTGAGCCTGATATTCTGTGGCTCTTATTTAGTTCTATAGTAACATATCTTTCAACAAGGAAAGTTACAAGTTGCTTAAAAATTTAAATTGACTTAACACTTTTTACAAATAAATTTGCTAAGGTAAATTTCTCTACTTCTGTGGTTTAAGAAAGTAATACACGTATTTAATAATAGTGGTATTTACAACTAAAGGTACACAACTAATTCGCTGCTAAAACAAAAATATTAACTTTGCGTATTAACTATTTTACATTTAACAATCTAATTTGTATGTGTGCAGGTAAGTAGGGGTAGTCCAAGGTAAAGTAAGCACGAGTCCAGTTAATTGTTGGTGGACAATATTAATATATGTCTTCCCTAATTTGTACTAGTTCTAATATTACTATGTAGTGTTACTGTATAAGATGTCACCCCTACCAAGAAAATGATTTTGTGCAATACTCTCAGATGTGTTGTTTGAGGTTGAAAAAATTGGAGATTATTGTAAACCTCCTACATTATACCTGTTATCTTGTGAAAACGCACAACTAAATAACTACCAAAATTAAGGTTACTAGATTAAGATAACAGCGATATACAATTTTAGTGCTTTACTATTGTTAGCATGCATAAAAATAACGAGAGTCTTATATCATATAAGCATAAAACACATTAATTTACGATAGTTAAGAATCTCGATATTAAAGTATATTCAACCAATGTACATACACTTTGCATATTATGTTTTTGCCCAAAAAGAGAAGGAATAAGATAAGGATTGATTTGAAGTCGCCTTTTTCCAGGATATGTACTGTTTAAATTAGTATCATACTTATAAATAGTATCATATTTTCCTTCTTTTACTGCCTAGTGCTTGTCTTGCTTGGTAATATACTTGTAACATAAATCATGCTGAGCATACTATTGATTTAACACATAATTTTGTATTACAAGAATTTACTACCGATCTTTTATAACAGTGCAGAAAGCAACTTAAATAATTTTTACGATAAATCATTCCAGCTGGTCATGAAGAACATGCTTTGGACTAGACTGAAAGTCTGATATACGTGACTTATACTTACGACTATACCAGGGGGCCTATGCTGGAAAACACAGCTCGAGCGTTCGTGTACGAGTCGTTTCGAATGGTCAGATTGACATACGAACTGGCCTAGTTGAAAATATGTATGCTCCACTGTCTCGAACTCGTTGTACGAAATAAGTGTACGAAGTGAGCACCGTTGGTCGACAAGATGGCGGCTATTCGAATGTCTATCTCGACTTACAAAATATGAGTTTCTGTGATAAATAGGGGATTTAAAATGTTAATGAGCATGATAGAACAATCTTAATATTAGCAGAAACTATGTTAGTGTGACTAACTCGACCTAACACAAAAGGAAATGTAATAATCGAAAAACAGGGTTTTGCACCTTACATACAAAAAATTTTATATTTTTGGACTTTGTTTCATTTAGTACTCGTGGTACTACGATAGCGTGCTAGCTAGCGAACAAAAATATTCGGGTTCGAAACTTGCCACAGATTAAAATTTTTTTATTTCTATAAATTAATTAATAATTTCATGTTAGAAAATAACTCTACCAAATATTAATTTATTTTACGTAATTTTCTGTTTTAGACACCATGAGACGAGTCATTATCTTCCGTTTGTATAGACGAAGCAACTAATGACACAAATGTTGGCACATATAAATATTTATCTGCGCTTCTCCAGTAAATGGCATTAATAAATATCACATTTTCTTAAGACCAAAATGTAATTTTTAAAATAAATGTCATACATTTGAACATAAAGAGTTACTTTTTCCTGTTAGATGGGTTAAATAATGAAAACTTCTAGGGTAAGACTAACGAAACGAAGTCTTCAAGAAACTAAGGCTTAAGTTACATGGTTTTAACCTATAATAATATAGCATAGTTATGTTAATAATTTCACGTAATTAATTTGATGCAGTTTAATTAAATTTAGAGCAAATTTTGTTGAATTTTTTCTAATAGGCCAAGTACCTACTGTTAACATGTAGAATTTTTTGTCTCAGTATTTTGCTCGAATAAAATTAACCACTCCCATTAATTGTTTAACAGCCATCACAATTATAAAATATTACGAGAACTTTATCCTCGGGTTTGTATATAATGAACAAAGAAATTCGAAAGTAACAGAACTGTCTGGTACTACACAATTTTTCATAACATTGTTGCTTGTTGAACTTTATGTGATTCAACAGCGAATGTTAAAATTTTTCTTTACACTGTTACAACTGTTCACAGACGATTAACGAAACGTATATGAATACATAAATAATGTAAAAAAAAAAACTCTGTATGTTGATACATTAATGGAACCTAGCACACAGTTATATTATTCTACGATCAACTGCCCATTCTTTACATAATGATTTTCTTATTTACTGTGCTGCCTGTACCTTAGTGCATTTTTGTTAATAATTTACTGAGTTCTTTGAAGCCACAAATTTGTGTGTTTCAGTCAATAGCAAAATTTTGCGACTCATAAAATGCAATGTGAGTGGCTTTAACTTAAAAATGTTAGTAGCTATATTAACTTTAAAATAGCTTATTCAGAATTAATGCGTACAGTATTATTTTTGTGATTAAGAGTGTGCAATTCTTTTAAAATAAATATACTATTGCAAAGAGCTTACAAAATATTTAACACTTAACATAATTAGTGGCGAGTTTCTATTTAAACATTATTGGCAACTTAAAAAAAAATATATATATATGCATATAATTGTTGAAATCTTGCTCCGTAGCTTCGGTTTTTACGGCTTCTCGTATGCGAAATCCCAATTCGGCCGCCTGCCACCACTCGAGTAGTTTTTCGTATACGAATCTCGTGTACGAGGACGGCAGAATGTTCAAGCATTCCAACAGCGCATTTCGAGTGGTCAGTCGGGCGATTCGCATCCGAACGAAAACTCGAGCATAGGCCCTCAGGTAGACTAGTGTGAGTAAGTAGGTGCATATTTCTAGAGTTACATCCGAGACAAGGCACCAGCAAATTTAGCAATTTTTTTAAAAAACAGAATCATAAAATTAGCACTTAACTGAGACATTTGTGCGTTAAAAAAAATAACCGAAACACTTAAATCAGTAGTACCTCATGTACAGTTCACGTACATGTACAGGACAATAAATACTCGCATAGTAATCCATCATCTTCCTTTAATTTATAGGACTGAGATAAGTACTGCTAAGTTTACATTGGTAGCACATCTGGCTTAATATGTACTACAGAACTATTTTTTAATTAAATGTATCTACATTAAAAAAATAAAAGTACCATGAAGTAATAAAATGCTGAATTTCAGTGAAAGTAATGAAGAAGTTGTCTTTATACTAACAAGGATGTCATTAGACGTTTTAAAACATTTGAAAGAATCAAACTTAAGGGCGCGGTCTACCACAATTTTCATCACCATTTTTATTTTTATTTGTAGCAATTTTTTTTCTTAATTTAGACAAAAATGTGACTAAATTTGGCTCTTATTAAATTTTTTTATCTCTCATAGTTTTCGCATAATGGCCTGTAAAAAATCATATTTTGCATGTTTCTGTTTTAAGGACTATGCTAAAACCAACTGATATATCAAACAAAAATTATCACAATGGATAAAAACATTGCAGGCTACAATGTCATGCTCATAAAAATAAATAATGTAAATTATTTGTATTTTAAATAAATGCTGAAACTGAAAATTAATTAAAGGTTTAAATATTCAATAATTTTTAGTACAAATATTATTTATTCTTTATTTTTATGAGCATGACATTGTAGCCTGTAATGTCTTTATCCACTGTGATTTTTTTTACTTTCGTATATCAGTTCGTTTCAGTGTAGTCCTTAAAACGGAACATGAAGAATATAACTTTAACAACCCATTACACGAAAACTATGAGATAAAAAAATTTCATAAGAGCCACATTTGCTTACATTTTGTGTCTAAAATAAGAAATAAATTATCTGGTCCAAATAAAAATTTTAAAATGATGATGAAAATTGTGGTAGGCCGCGTCCTAAAAGGCAATATCCGTATTTTCTACAACGTTTCGCAGGTTTGTAATGCAAATTTATTCAAAGCGAAATAAAAATTTTAACGTTAGAATTTCTTACTTTACGATTGAAAATAATTATTTGTTTTAAAATAAAACGTCTTCATTTACTTCTGAAACCATTCACCCAATTTTATTACATTAAATGTCGATATTAGTAAAGTGAAACATTTCTTTAGTTCATACCCAGTCGATAGTAATGTTAAAATTCCCTGTTCTTTTTTGTAATCTATTAGAAGTCAAACAATGTTTCATTCAGTAGAAGTAAGTTTGCAAATGTTTGCGTAAAAATTATATGACATTGTGCTAGTCATGCAACATGAACTGATATTTTGTTCTTTTACATTATATTTAACTGTTAACGCAAAATTAGTTTAATAAATACATATATAGGTAATGTCGAATAGCTAAATGTATAAATCCCGTTCAGTTTTCAGACCGAGAACATGACTACAGTAACTGATTAGGATATCGTTTAAACATATACGACATTAAATATAAATAAAAAAGTTCAAAGGGCAATGTATCTTTGGAGTCATTAGATAACGTTAAAAAAATGCAACGCAGATATTCATAAATTTATTGTTTTCGTTATATAATGCATGTTTTACTTAAAAATAACACGCACGCCTCCAAACTGTGTAGTGATAAGAAACACAATATTATAGTTTACTCAGTGTAAATATGACGCTAAACAAATTATTTTTTTCATGTACTTATTCACGTTTACTGCGAAAATGTTGCAAATATACTGTATATAATTTGTATCACGCGAGTCTTAGTGATTAAAAATATTGTATATATATTTTTACTTGCTAGTTTCGATGTGAATGATATAAAATTCGTTTATATATTTTATTTCCAGAAACACTACAGTTTTCTGACTAGAATTTTATTGACTTCAGTACTAGCGAGTGTCTGAACACCTCAGTTCAAAGAATGGAAATGGAGACCTCCATTCTGGCTTTTGAGAATAAACTTGAAGCCATGGCATCAAAAAATGGAAGGTATGTGGCTGTCATGAAGAAGGCAATTCAAAAAATCAAGCAAAATCACGTAAGACAACAACAACTTGAATTTGAAATTGAGGCCCTTAAACTAGCCCTTCTTAATGCTGCACAAGAGATTAACGACCTTGAAAGTACAAATCTTCTGCTTCAAGAAGAGTTAAAGCTCAAACAAGAACAACAGGAGTCTGGTAGTTGGGCTTCAACAGAAACCATGGTAACAGTGATCTGTCAGAAGGCAAACATGCCCTCGAAGAAAAGCCTTCGCCAAAGATTCACAACCTGGATTTCCAAAAAATGTTGGTCACATTAAAGAAATAAAGGAACATTCGCAAAAAAAAAAGTTACAAAATTTCAAGTTACATAACAATTCAAAATATATCTGTGAAAACTACAACCTAAAATATTTCAAATTTTAAACACGTTATGGAACTTTAGAAACTCAAGGACCAACTAAAATTTGTAGATATATCCAAAAGACACCAACGTTATTGATAATGATAAAATTGACTCAGAAAAAATTACTCACAAAAATATGCTATCATGTACAACTTCACATAGATTTAATATTCAAGAAATCAAAAATTAGTGCACCGACATTTGACAGTGTTGATAAGTGAACAATTACAAGATTTAAAAATAATATTTTCAAAACATAGAAATTTTAAATGGTTCAAAATTAACTTTACAATACAAACAAGAATACATACGAAGCATATGTTGAACGCCTTCCACCCAGTCCTTTCTGCTATCAAAGAAAAAGATGCCAACTAAAGAAGAACAGGAAGTTCTGAAAGGTAATAAAATGTACCTATCTGAGTTATGTGTCATTATCGAAATTTTAAATTACATCTTGGTTTAAATAACAGACTTCCATTCGTCACAAAATATTACTGCAGGTATAAGCAAATGGTACTAACTATAAAATAAATAACCCATAGGTTATTTTATTCAGTTCTCGAAAATTTTATTTGAATTGAATGATTATCACTTTAAATACAAGATTTCATAACGTAGTGATGTAGAGAATGTTTCACAAAAACATTTATGTTAACATTTTCAGCACACGTGAGGATATCGGTGAATTTAGAGCAAAGGTGTCACATTAAGAAAGAAAACGTTTTTAACATAACTACACCAACTTCACAAAATGTACTCTGAAAAAAAAAGCACTGTAAAGGAACTATGTTTACGTTACTTTTAGAATGCTTAGAATACAATCAATTTATTAATACAGTAACATACAATTATTGATAATTTTGGAGTTGGTGACATCCAAGATTAACAAACGTGTAACGATGTAGTGTTGGTATACTTTTAATTTAATGGAATTTAACGTTTACGGCAACTAAGCACTTCTAAATCAACACAAAAACAGCAGATGCACGGTGTTGAACAGTATGTAGTCCAGTGAAAGCTGTATCGAATTAGTGTAGGTTTTAAATTTTGTAACAATTTTTAAAAATTTTGTATAATTTCTTAAAAGCTTACTTGGTACTGACTAAAAATATATTAATATCCTAATAACTTGATTGTATTCTAAGCTGTCTAATAATAGCAGAATTATATTTTACTTATAAGTGCATTTTCTTTCAGGGTAGATTTTTGAAACCGTTATAATTTTTGTTATTTTAGTTCTTATTATTTTACTGAGTTCCAGTGCCTACTTTCCACATTCATGCTATTTGTCTCATTAGAGGTCCGTCGTGCCATCGTAGACCAAGTCAGTCCAAAAAGTCCTTGACAATAGTTAGTTACAAACTTAGTCTTGGATTGTCATAAACTTCCAATACACGTATCACTATACATATCGTATTTGATTTTTCCCGGCTGGTTCGGTCACCCAGGATGTTCGCACACAGGAATTATGCCGGACGTTGCCGCTGGTCGGCGGGTTTTCTTGGGGATCTCCCATCTTCACCACCTTTTAATTCCGGCACCAATCCACATTTATATCATGTCACCACTCACCAGCGCTAAAGACCTCTGTGTTAAGCGCAGACCAATATACCACTCACTCCTATCCGATTTTGAGGAGATTCCCGGAGTATCTTAGAAATCGAAGGTCTAATGTCTATGAAATTAAAATTGTACCTACTTGTAAACGTCCTCTATCAAAAAACGTTATTCCAAATCTATTTATAAACAACAGAGTTCTGAGGTAACAAAAAAAAAATAGAATTGATAACCTCAGTGTTTAGGAAGTCGGTTAAAAAAGAAGTTAATTGTCAACACTAGTTATTTTACGCAATTGTAAATATGTGAATGTGTTAGGACACATTTTGTTGTGTTGCAGTGTAAGATGATAACCATACATTCAAAAATGTTCTCAGTTTTAAAGTTTACTTGTGTTACAGGAAAAAGTGTCTCTAATAACAATATGACAGCCATGAATGAAAGAAAATTATTCAGCCAGACTCTGCAACCCAACTCCTAATAAAAATGGTAAGTGACTATAACGATGATATTTTGTGTCTTTTAGACTGTCTAATCATTGCGAACTTAGGCCATCGTGTAGTTGGAAAATTTTCAGGCATCAACCTCAATTATAAGAAGTGTAACTTATTTCAAGGTTTACCTAGAAATATTTTAGTTTGGAAAATTTTTGTGTTTGCCTGCAACACTACACAATTTATACGATTTTTAAGTTTTTATCACACAGCCTAGTAAAAAAAAATATTTTAAACCCTTAACTGCTAAAAAGAACGGTTTTAAAAAAAATTTATCATGTTCATATTGTGTTCATTTGAGTATAATATAGTTAAATATTTGATATTGTATGATCGAAAATTGTTTTTTCGTATTTGAAGGACGATTACTAGTACATTGTTCAGTAAATATGCATAGACAACACAGGAATGTTAACTAAGGCAACATTGTAACCAAGATTATAAACTTACGTTCCTGATTGTCTGTCAATGTAATAAATGAGTCAATATTACGGGACCGCAACAGGTAGTGACCAGACCACTCGTCTATCGACAAAAATGCGCGGGTTTGAATACTGGAGAATTAGAACTTGATTTTTTGATTTATTAATGTGAAACCTCTCGGACGTTGCCCTTGGTTGACGTGTTTCATTTTAAAACTTAATTTTCACCGCAATAATAATTCTGTAGCTTCTTTACTTTATAACAAGTACTTCATACCGTAATGTCGCCCCATCAACCTGTCAACCTACACTTGAAATTTATTGTTCATGTATAGATCAGTGATAAAATAAAATGCGAGATATAATTATAGACGAATTCAGTTAACCATGCAGAACTAATGAAGGAAATCAAACGTGGCATATATGAAGGAAATATCCCAGAAGTGACTCGGAGTAAATTTATGAAATCATAAACAACGTAACACCGAATCTGAACTTTGCTCACGTGAATGTAAATATAGTGAGATTAAATCTCTGTGATTGTGGTTTAGAGACGGCGTTTTAACGTTGTGTGATTTTGCATAAACATTCAACAATCCACGTTAGATAGCGATTTTAGTTTTTCCGTGATTGTAAAATATTATAAAAAAACCGAGCTAGAATATCTTGTGCGTGTAGAACTGCTTTCAACTCAAAATTTTAGCTTATGTAAAAGAACGGCTGCTTCAGTGTAATGTTAAGATGCACTATTAGTAGTGATTTATGTTAGAAATATTACTAATATTCATTTAAGATTTTCTACTCATAACGACGGTGTAATGATATCCGATGTAGGAACCTATAAGTCCACAAAGAAAATAAAACTCATTAACACGCGCAATAATCTCGCTGAGTCAGTCTATTAGGTACTTAGGTATATACTTAATCGAGAAGCTAAATATACAAATATGAAACCATACCTGCAGGATAGGTGGTAAAACATTTTAGGATTGAAAATAACAAACTGTCTCTCAAAAAAAATTTTTAGTTGATTTAACTTAAATATCAGGATAAAATCATTTCACAACATGTGTAAATCATCACAACTGAAGTGTTTCTTAACTGTAAAAAATACAGGAATTAAAGGATATTTGTATATTTTTTAAATGTACGTGTCGAAATTTTAATTTTATTTCACAGAAATATTTGTCAACGCCTGTAGGTAGTTTGTTTCACAGATGCAAAATATCGGTAATGACTCTGCCAATAAACAAATCAGTTGTGCCATAATGGGAGGAGAGTAATATAGACTCAATACTACCAATACGCTTTTCTTCGCTAAGAATAATATTTCGCTTGTATGTTCATATGCTTCTCTCATGCAATTAGAATATATGTGTATTAAATCCAATGTATTTAATATCTCTTCGTGTCATATATTTCATCTTGATAATTTTGTACTGTTGATTAACTTGAGTAACCTTGCACACAGATATTACAAAATAGCATTCTACACATCTTTAGCAACATTTAATGGTAACTGTACTGTGCAAGATTTACTTAGAGCAATAACGTGCATACAATGTCGAATTTTATAAAATGTCGTTTTTGCAGAGTAAAGATAGTATTAAAATAATATAACTAGGAAAAACCCGCTTATTAAGTGACAGAAATAAGTTTATTACTATGCAGGCATGATCTTCAAGTACATGCGTAATGAACAGTTTCTAAAATAATACTTTGCTGTCAAATAAGTAACCTGCATATACTGTAAGAAATACAACAAAATGGTTACAGTGGGGCATTATATTTAAAAATCTTTCAAAATCATAGCAGTTACAATGTGGTGATGATAGGTTCTAAAAGTTTACACTTAATAATCTGGACAATGTAAGATACTAACTTTCAAAGTAGATGTTATATGTAAGCTAATAACTTATCGTAAAATGTAGGTTTGCCTTACACAACGATGTGCTAATGTATACAATGCTTATGGCACTGTTTTATACGTACTATTCATCCAGCATCGAGAAGCATTGCACTGGACATATCCACCTACAGTTAAAACAATTTATATACTACAATTATTTCCCTGTGTAGGTTGTCCGTTTCAAAATTTAGAGAAATAATAACGATAAAGACTGCAACAGAAACATTACTTAATTTAAAACATTGTGTAACTTCCCTGGTTTCCAGCTGGAAGATAGTAAGCAACATAAAATTCGTAATAACAATACTTCTTACATAATTAATACAATATGTTGGGTTTGAAATTTTGCATTATAATGGTAATTTTTGCTAGTGATGTTCAGAGGAAACAGATTATAAGATATTTCTTTAAATAACTGGAATACAAATTAAACTAAATGAAGTGTATTCAAATTACGAACACAGTCCCGAAAAATTTTACTATCAAAGATCTGAACTATAAGAGAACAATCAATAAATATAAAACAGAACCAACTAGTGTTTCTTATAATATTTCGCGAGTTGCACTTATGTCAACTATTTCACCCATCGTAAGCAAATCATTATTATGCATCATTAACTAATCCTAACACATATTTCGTGACTAATAAAACTTTAAAACAACTAGAGTTAACATAACACAAACAATTGAATTAAATAAATAATGATCAAAAATGAATGTATAAGAAAAGGTAAAGTAAATAACACATTCTAGAGTCTATTTTATAATTATAAAGGAACATTGAACGAAAAGTTAACAACTGTGTCATAGTAATCTACAGAAATAAAGTGTATTGAAAATATTTTACAGAATTAGGAATACTTATTGCATAAATTTTCCAATATTTTTTTTTTTAAATTTAACTAGCGTCCAACGGAAACAAATAGAAAGAAAAGCCTACCAGATACAAAATATAATTTGATATGTAAAAAAACAGTTTAGCAAAAGATTCGTGATGCATAATGTTTCCTGGGACTTTATAGACAAAGAAGAAAATCCGAGGTCTTCCACTGGGACCATGGCATAAACCTGACATGCGCAGCAGTGCCGAGGTCTCCCATTTGGGACCATGGCATAAAACAGAACCACGATACAGTGCCGAGGTCTTGCCGATGGGGCAATGGCATGAAAAAGCAGCACCACACAGTGCCGAGGTATTACTTTTGAGACCATTCATGAACCAGAATAACGACGCTGTGCCGAGGTCTTCCTGTTGGTCCCCATGGCGTGAACAAGAACCAAGACGCAGTGCCGAGATCTGTTTCGTGGGACCATAGCATGAACCAGAACTACCATGCAGTGCCGAGGTCTTCCAGTTGGGACCTTGGCATTACCAGAACCACGATGCAGTGCCGAGGTCTTTCTGTTGGAACAATGGTATGAAAAAGCAGCACCACGCAGTGCCGAGGTCTTACTTTTGGGACCATAACAAGAAACAGAACGACGATGCAATGACTAGGTCTTTCTGTTGGGACCATGTCATTAACCAGAACATCGACAGAGTGCCGAGGAGTTCCTGTTGTGACCATGGCAAATACCAGAACCACGATTCAGTGCCGAGGTCTTCCTATTGAGACCAAGGCATGAACCAAAACCCCGACGCAGTGCCGAGTTCTTCCTGATTGGACAATGGCATGAAACCGAACCACGACACTGTGCCGAGTTCTAACATTAGGGACCAAAGCA